>JAAEAF010004076.1:0-132061 GCA_011037195.1 Triatoma infestans | reverse complement strand
TTTTTGGACTCAGGGGACCTCAAAACGGATATTTCCGGTGAAAACTCGATATCGAAAATTTGACACGATTACAATACTTCCTCTTACTAGGAGTAAGAGAAAGTAAAAATCAGGTACTAGTGTCTTGTGTCTGTGTATGTATAGTTTGTGTATACGAAAAATTGTAGTAATTTCGTATTCGTTGAATTTGATATTCAATTTACGTACTTACTATAGCATTTACGATAATCCGAGGTGCGTAATAAAATGTGCAGGCCCCCATCCATCATCAGACTGTACAAAACCTCGGAAGCAATCTCCAACTTGTGCCCTTTGCTTAGGGAATCACCCAGCAAACTATAGGGGTTGTGTAACCCATAAAGAATTACAACGACTCAGGAGAAGAACCAGCCTTGACAGAAGTGGAAATCGGCCTCATCTTGGCGCAGTCTCCCGTTCAGCTATGCCAGCACCTGCAGCCAACGAATTTCCGCAGCTAGCACCTGAAGAACCAAGGCACCAAGGAACCTCCAGGCCATTTAATAGTAACAGTCCATCATATGCGAGGGTCGTGGGGCCGTCAGCGGCTCAGCCTACACTGGTACCTCCCTATCTCCTATCTCTAACGACCTTACCATTCTTCTCACTACATTTATCTCTGAATTCAAATCTCTCATCACACCTCTCATCACTCTTCTCACGTCTCTCGTTATTGAGCTCTAATCCAAAATCTCGCCTCCATACCTATTTCGGACAACCCCTCACGGCGGCTGAGGCGTTGCTGGCCCCGCGACCATCTCATGGATTGATAACCAACTCAAGCGGGAGTGTTGCCAGTGGGCAGCTTCTCTCCTCCAGCGAATCACGTCCACAGCATCATTCATCAGATTTACTGATTGCATTGTTTTGTAGATAGTAAATGGCAAATAAAATTAAAACAAAAAAATCTGGTGTGAAACACTCACACAACTTTCTCTTACTCCAGTTCTCAAAATGATAATTGACAAATTTTATAGTTTGTGTACCAAATTTAATGGAATTCGTCGAAAACTGAAAAAACTGTTCAGTAAAAGCGCACTTCCGGTTTACTAATTTTCTTGAAACTCGGAATTTCAGCCATCTATTTATTTCTAACTAATTATGTTTGGATGATAGAATTGTATAATGAACTAGGATAGCACTTTGATGAAAATCTAACCCCACCCCTCCACTAAAAGTGCTCTTAAAAGAAATTTCCCAGAGAAATGTTTTAGATAAAAGTTGTAGATCTTTGCATGTTTAGTTTATATACGAAGTTTCAAAAAAATCGTCAAAGACATTTTTGAGAAAATTGCGAAAAAGTGAATACATCATTTAGTAAAGTGGTAAAGTAAACGCACTTCCGGTTATCCGATTTTTTTCAAACTCAGAATTTCAACAACATATTTAATTCTAATTAACATTATTTAGATGACAGAATTGTCTAATAAACTGAAATTGCACTTTAGAGGACAACCTACCCCCACCCCTCCTCCAAAAGTGCCCTTCAATGCATTTTCCCAGAGAAATGTTTCTAATAAAAGTTGTAGCTCTTTGTATGTGTGGTTGATGTTTTAAGATTAAAGAAAATCGTCGGAGCCATTTTTGAGAAAATGACAAAAAAGTAAAAAATCAAACTAGTAAAGTGGTACTTCCGGTTGAGGAATTTTGACAAATAAGGTACAGTTAGATCCCATGGTGATACCTAAACGGAATATCAAATTTCAACTTTCTACGATTTTTCGTTTTTGAGCTATGCTGTTCACATACATACATACACACACACACACACAGACCATTCGCTAAAAACCACTTTTTTGGACTCAGGGGACCTCAAAACGGATATTTCCGGTGAAAACTCGATATAGAAAATTTGACACGATTACAATACTTCCTCTTACTAGGAGTAAGAGAAAGTAAAAAAAAACTATAGCATTTGACACACGAAAGTTTCGGAGAAAATCCATCAACAAGAAGTGCAACTTTTCAAGATATTCTTCAAAATTTGTATACTATCTATACACACTATCATCACTATTATATGCAACATTTCCATGGAAAATTTTACTTTGGGAGGGGGGATGTTCTGGAGTAATAATAACGTTAAGCTTACCTTAAAAGTATCTACTTCAATATAATGTATAGTTGTGCTATCTCTATATTATTAATATGTTAGAAATATTGCTAGTATTCTAAATTTGAAGAAAATTGGTTAAACGGAAGTGACAATTTTGCAGAAAATTTTTTTTTTTTTGAATTTTCTTGACTATAACGATTTCCTTTGAATATCATCATCTATCATTTTATTTGTGATTCCCACTCTTCGAAAATGTTTTTTTTTAGGAATGTGAGAGACCTTAAAAATTTAAATGTGTTTTGTGTTATTGGCGCTCCGCCTCTACAATGTAATCAATCATTCTCCACTGCCTGCCTTGGTTTGGTAAGTTGGCATTTGTTTCCCCCCGTCTACGACCTAGAATATTTGTGTTATGACAAAAATATGTGAAAAATTTTTAAATTAAAAGGAATTTGTTATAATTTTATGTTTATATTTCACAACAGATTTTTTTTCACTTCCTCTTATTCTTAGAATAAGAGGAAGTATTGTAATCGAGTCAAATTTTCCATATCTAGTTTTCACCGGAAATATCCGTTTTGGAGGTCCCCCTGAGTCCAAAAAAGTGTTTTTTAGCTAATGGTCTATGTGTGTGTCTGTGTGTATGTAAACAACTTAGCTCAAAAACGAAAAACTGTAGAAAGTTGAAACTATTTATTCCGTTTAGGTATCAACCATGGGATCTGACAGTACGTATCTGTCGAAATTCCTCAACCGGAAGTACCACTTCACTAGTTTTTTTTTTTTTTTAACTTTTTTGCGATTTTCATAAAAATGGCTCGAACGATTTTCTTCGAACTTAGTATATCAAGTACACATAAAACGAGTTACAACTTTTATTTGAAACAATTCACTGGGAAAAATTCAGTTAAGTGCACTTTTTGGGCGAGGTGGTGGGGTTAGGTTTTTATCTGAAGTGCTATTTCAATTTATTAGAAAATTCTATCATCTAAATAATGTTAATTAGAATAAAATATATTTTGTTACTAAATAGTTTTTTTCCACTTTTTTGCAATTTTTTCATTTTTTGGCTCCAACGATTTTCTTGAAACTTCCCGATATAAACTAAACATACAAAGATCTACAACTTTTATTTGAAAAATTTCTCTGGAAAAATTCATTTAAGGGCACTTTTAGGGGAGGGATAGGGTTATGTTTACTCTACAGTACTATCATGGTTGTTACAAGTATAATTGCATGATAGATTATACAATTCTTTCACCCAAAACAAGCTAGAAATAAATAGATGGCTAAAATTCCGAGTTTCAAGGAAATTAGTAAACCGGAAGTGCGCTTTTACTGAACCGTTTTTACCTTCTCTTTTTTTTAGTTTTCGAAGAATTTCATTAAATTTTGATACAGAAACTATAAAATTTGTCAATTTTGAGAACTGGAATAAGTGAAAGTTGTGTGAGTGTTTCACACCAGAGTTTTTCACTAACAAAATTGATTTTAAAGGAATTTTGGATCTGTATTCTTAGATTTCAAACATTATTGGGGTTTGTAAATAGGCACTGTCTTTTGGATGACAATATAAATCGCAGGCACCTTATTAATTTTTTTAATTTCCCTTAACTTTTTGCGATTTTCTTAAAAATGGTTCCGACGATTTTCTTCAAACTATACATACAAAAAAGCTACAACTTTTATTTGAATTTCATTTAATGGCACTTTTGGCGAAGGGGTAGGGTTAGGTTTTCATCTAAAGTGCTATTTCAATTTATTAGACAATTCCTGTCAACTAAATAATGTTAATTAAAAATTAAATATGTTGTCGAAATTCCGAGTTTGAAAAAAAAATCGGCTGGCCGGTAGTGCCAGTTTACCACTTTACTAAATAATTTTTTTTTTTTTTTCTGGAGACGATGGTGGGCCAAGAAACCATTAGTCAGTACGACCAGTGGTTGTCCTCAAGGGGGGGTTTTGTCACCCCTAATATGGAGTTTGATAGTAGACGAACTCTTCTGCAAACTGGCGGATCTCGACATCTCCTGTCAGGGGTATGCCGATGATATCGTCATAATTGCTAGGGGTAAGTTCAAGGATACCTCTGTGAAATACTACAGAGGGGTCTAGACATCACTAATAGGTGGTGCCTTTCTGTGGGGCCGGGTATTAACCCAGCGAAAATCACGGTAGTTCCTTTTACAAGGCGCAGGGCTCTTCCCCATCTGAAAAGTATCCAGTTAGCTGGAGTTGATCTAGAGTGGAAGAAGGAGGTTAAATATCTCGGGGTAACTCTAGATAGTAAGCTTCTGTGGAATAGGCATGTTGAAATAACGGCCAGTAAAGCTACTCGCGCTCTCATGGTGTGCAGGAGGGTGGCGGGCAAGTCCTGGGGATGCCCTCCTCGAATTCTTATTTGGATGTACACTATGATGGTGAGACCTATTATCACCTATGGCGCAGTAGCGTGGTACAGCAGAGCAAAGCTCGAGAAGGTCAAGAAGACTCTTGACAAAGTACAGCGCCTTGCGTGCCTATGCACGACGGGAGCTATGAGGACGTGCCCTACAGCCGGGATTGAGGTTATTCTCAATCTCACACCGCTCCACCTAGTGGTGGAGCGAGTGGCGAAGGGAGCCCTCCTCAGAATCTCTAGGGAGGGCATGGGGGGATGTGGCCTGGGGGGTGGGAGGCGAATGCCTTCCTTCTGCAGGCTCCCTCCCCTGGGACTTTCCTAGAGATAGCATGACTAAGAAATATAGCTTCGTTAGGAATTTTTCTACGAAGCTAAGTACGAAAGGAGAGTGGAGCGATGGATCCGCCCTGGACAGTATTAGCAAGCATGCCATTAAGTGGTACACAGATGGGTCTAAGACCCTCGAAGGAACCGGGGCAGGGGTGTTTGGGCCTAGAATCAAACACTCAGAGCCCATGGGCAAGTTTCCTAGCATCTTCCAGGCGGAAATCTACGCTATTGGAAGGTGCGCTCAGTTGAACCTCGATCGGGGATATCGGAATCAGGAGATAGTTATCCTATCCGACAGTCAGGCGGCCATTAAAGCACTGAGCTCTTACGTACTCAGTTCTAAAATGGTATGGGATTGCCTAGGCAAACTTAATGAACTAGGCAGGAGCAATAAAGTTACCCTGCATTGGGTGCCGGGACATGTCGGCGTGGAAGGTAATGAGGCAGCTGACGCCCTGGCAAAGGAAGGCGCTGTATCTCCTCTTATTGGGCCAGAGCCCTTTTGTGGAGTCAGTGACCAAGTATTTCTAGAAGAAATCAAGAAGGAGGAGGTGGTTAAAAGAGCTCGTCTCTGGAACACCATCCCGGGACTGAGGCAGGTCAAGGTCTGTCTGGGCGATTATAACCAGGAAAAGTCGAAAGCCTTCATCAGTCTGAGTAAGAATAGGATCCGTATTCTTACGGGATTCCTTACGGGGCATTGCTAACTCAGGGGGCACCTGAGAAAGCTTGGCCTAGTAGGTGACGGCATATGCAGATTCTGTGGAGAGGCGGAGGAAACTCTGATACACCTCCTCACGGACTGTGATGCCGTCATTCAAAGAAGATTTAGTAGTCTGGGCTGTTACCAGATAGGGGAGGAGGAAATACCTACCCTAGAACCTTCCAGGATCCTGAGATTCCTCAGGGAGTTAAACCTGGA
This sequence comes from Triatoma infestans, assembly GCA_011037195.1. NCBI lineage: Eukaryota > Metazoa > Arthropoda > Insecta > Hemiptera > Reduviidae > Triatoma > Triatoma infestans. The sequence continues at coordinate 126,334 of JAAEAF010004076.1, read as the reverse complement.
GAGGGTGCTATAGATGAGCTAGCACATCTTAGGCACCAGAGGGGGGTACAATAGATCAAGAATGGTCGCGGTACAGAACCCTAGGAAAAAAATAAATAAATAAATAAAAAATTCATTAACTTTTTTTGCGATTTTTCTTGAAAAATGGCTCCAACAATTTTCTTCAAACTTGGTATATGTTTTATCTCTAAAGTATTATCATAGTTGATTATACAATTCTATCATCCAAACAAAGTTAATTAGTAAAATAAATAGATGGCCATAATTGCGAGTTTCAAGAAAATTAGTAAACCGGAAGTGCGCTTTTACTGAACAGTTTTTTTTCAACTTCCGATGAATTTCATTAAATTTAGTACACTGACTATAAAATTTGTTAATTATAATTTTGAGAACTGGAGTAAGAGAAAGTTGTGTGAGTATTTCACACCAGATTTTGTTTGTTTGTTTGTTTTGTTTTATATGATTTATCATTTGATAAAATCTCAATATAGATTGCTAGCAAAAAACCGTTGAAAATATTAAAACTATCGTACTTAAAATATTTTAAAATACAAATAATTGGCTAGAAAATGAAGACAAATATAAAACGAGTGAGAATATGAAAGTTGTTACAGTTTACACAATGTGATCTGTAATTTTAATAAGTTAAAAAAAAAACGACCTTGAGTTATTTTCTAGTCACTATGTCATTGTTTATTTAACTTTCTTTTAATGGATGTTTATATTTTTCACATTGTTTCATTAATTGCCAATAGATTTTACAAATTGATACTTAAGTTATTAAGGTTCTACATTTAATTGGAACATTATCTAGTCCATTAACGTATTAATAAAGCTATTACTTTTCTACAGACTTCTTTTGTAGATACTTTAAGGATTTACCTTTATCATTTAAAAAAAAAAAAATCTGGTGTGAAACACTCACACAACTTTCTCTTACTCCAGTTCACAAAATTATAATTGACAAATTTTATAGTTTGTGTACCAAATTTATAGAAATTCGTCGAAATCTAAAAAACTGTTCAATAAAAGCACACTTCCGGTTTACTAATTTTCTTGAAATATGGAATTTTGGCCATTTATTTATTTCTAATTAATTTTGATTGGATGATAGAATTGTATAATCAACTATGATAGCATCAGAGACATTTTCCGTGGTAGCCTGCTTCATTTTGTGGGCGTTCGCCCATCTTCAGGATGCGCTTTTCAGACAGTGTGCCAACACAGACTCGTATAGAGTAACTTAGTTTCACACTAACTGAGGTATTCGTCGAAATCTAAAAAAACTGTTCAGTAAAAGCGCACTTCCGGTTTACTAATTTTCTTGAAACATGGAATTTTGGCCATTTATTTATTTCTAATTAATTTTGATTGGATGATAGAATTGTATAATCTATCTCAGTAGTGTCTCAATAACAATAAAGTAGTGTCTCATAATCTATCTCAATTGTATAATACCTCAGTTAGTGTGAAACTAAGTTACTCTATACGAGTCTGTGTTGGCACACTGTCTGAAAAGCGTATCCTGAAGATGGGCGAACGCCCGAAACCGTTCGATGACCACAAAATGAAGCAGGCTACCACGGAAAATGTCCAGCCTGCGGAACCAACCACCACAACAACTATGATAGCACTTTATAGAAAAACATAACCCCACCACTCCTCCAAAAGTGTCCTTAAATGAATTTTCCCAGAGAAATGTTTTAAATAAAAGTTATAGATCTTTGTATGTTTAGTTTATATACGAAGTTTCAAAAAAAAAAAAAAAAAAAATCGTTGATGCGACATTTTTAAGAAAATCGCGAAAAAGTAAAAAAAAAAAACATTTAGTTAAGTGATAAAGTAAACGAACTTCCGGTCATTCGATTTTTTCAAACTCGGAATTTCAACAACATATTTAATTTCAATTAACATTATTTAGATGATAGAATTTTCTAATTAACTAAAAAATGGCACTTTAAATGAAAACCCAACCTCATTCCACCCCCAAAAGTGCCATTAAATGAATTTTCCCGGAGAACGGTTTCAAATAAAAGTTGTAGCTAAAGTTGTAAATAAAAGTTTGAAGAAAATCAACGAAGTATTTTTTTGAGAAAATCAACAGAAAGTAAAAAAAAAAAAAAAAAAAAAAAAAAAAAAAAAAAAAAAAAAACTAACTAAAGTGGTACTTCCGGTTGAGGAATTTTGACAGATAACTTACTGTCAGATCCCATTGTGATAGCTAAACGGAATATCAAGTTTCAACTGTCTATGGCTTTTCATTTTTGAGCTATGCTGTTCACATTCATACATACATACACACCACACACAGATCATTTGCTAAAAACCATTTTTTTGGGGGCTGAGGGGACCTCAAAACGGATATTTACGGTGAAAACTCGATATCGAAAATTTGACACGATTACAATACTTCCTCTTACTAGGAGGAGTAAAGAGTAAGTAAAAAAAAAATAGAAATAGTTAAGATATTAGAAATTTATGGGTAGTAAGATGCGACTTATATACAAATATTCTTCGTAGGTTTCATACAATAAAAAAATCTGGTGTGAAACACTCACACAACTTTCTCTTACTCCAGTTCTCAAAATGATAATTGACAAATTTTATAGTTTGTGTACCAATTTAATGAAATTCGTCGAAAACTGAAAAAAAACTGTTCAGTAAAAGCGCACTTCCGGTTTACTAATTTTCTTGAAACTCGGAATTTCAGCATCTATTTATTTCTAACTAATTATGTTGGATGATAGAATTGTATAATGAACTAGGATAGCACTTTGATGAAAATCTAACCCCACCCCTCCCCAAAAGTGCTCTTAAAAGAAATTTCCCAGAGAAATGTTTTAGATAAAAGTTGTAGATCTTTGCATGTTTAGTTTATATACAAAGTTTCAAAAAAATCGTCAAAGCCATTTTTGAGAAAATTGCGAAAAAGTGAATAAATCATTTAGTAAAGTGGTAAAGTAAACGCACTTCCGGTTATCCGATTTTTTTCAAACTCAGAATTTCAACAACATATTTAATTCAATTAACATTATTTAGATGGCAGAATTGTCTAATAAACTGAAATAGCACTTTAGATGGAAACCTAACCCCACCCCTCCCCCAAAAGTGCCCTTCAATGCATTTTCCCGGAGAAATGTTTCTAATAAAAGTTGTAACTCTTTGTATGTGTGGTTGATGTTTAAAGTTTAAAGAAAATCGTTGGAGCCATTTTTGAGAAAATCGCAAATAAGTAAAAAATCCAACTAGTAAAGTGGTACTTCCGGTTAAGGAATTTTTACAGATAACGTACAGTCAGATCCCATGGTGACCTCTAAACGGAATATCAAATTTCAACTTGCTACGATTTTTCGTTTTTGAGCTATGCTGTTCACATACATACATATACACACACACACACACACGGACACACACACAGACCATTTGCTAAAAACCACTTTTTTGGACTCAGGGGACCTCAAAACGGATATTTCCGGTGAAAACTCGATATCGAAAATTTGACACGATTACAATACTTCCTCTTACTAGGAGTAAGAGAAAGTAAAAATCAGCCATTATTAAAATAATACTTGCATAAAATATTCTTTCTAATGAAGATGGAATTTTTAAACAGTATGATGGATGATTATTAATTTATATTTTAACGAAATGGGAGAGACTTAATTACTGAGGCGGTCTTGCTTTCATCCATACATACCTTCTTCCAAAATATAAAAAACCAGATTTAATAATTTATTTCTTTATGCTTTAGGGCAAAATGTGGGAGGGGGCCAATGAACTTTTGGAAATCTATGTACAAACATTTCACTTCTTTAAAACTAAGCCTCATTATTTTTCTAACCAATATTTATATTTTATATTTTGAACAATATACGAGTAATAAGTAAATTAAATAAACGTAAATCCGCTACTTTTATCTTGATTAAACCAATGAAAGCCTTTCTAAAACATTTTTGCTACTAAATGTATGTTTTTATCTTTCTGGTTTTACCACTTGATAGCAGCTATTAATATACAAAATTTGATGTGAAGGAATCACAATACTTTCTCTTAACCCAAATCTCAAATTCTATTAGACACATATTTATAAACTGTTTAAATTTAGACATATTTATTTGGCTTTAAAATCATTAGGATGTCTTAACATGTAAAGAAAATGGTTAAACCTTAACATTACAACTTTATTTAAATTATTATTTTTTTACTTTCTCTTTACTCCCCTAGTAAGAGGAAGTATTGTAATCGTGTCAAATTTTCGATATTGAGTTTTTCACCGGAAATATCCGTTTTGAGGTCCCCTGAGTCCAAAAAAAAGTGGTTTTTAGCAAATGGTCACTGTGTATGGGTGTATGTAAACAGTATAGCTCAAAAACGAAAAATCGTAGAAACTTCAAGCTTGATATTCCGTTTAGATATCACTTTGGGTTATCTGTCAAAATTCCTCAACCGGAAGTACCACTTTACTAGTAAGTTTTTTTTTTTTTACTTTTTTCCAATTTTCTCAAAAATGGCTCCAACGATTTTCTTAAAACTTGGTATATGAACTACACATACAAAGAGCTATAACTTTTATTTAAAACATTTCTCTGAGGAAATTCATTTAAGGGCATTTTTAGGGGAGAGGGGTGGGGTTAAGTTTTTCGCTAAAGTGCTATCATAGTTGATTATACAGTTCTATCATCCAAACAAAATTAAATAGAAATAAATAGCTGGCTAAAATTCCGAGTTTCAAGAAAATTTGTAAACTGCAAGTGCGCTTTTACTGGACAGTTTTTTTTTTCAGTTTTCGACGAATTTCATTAAATTTGTCAATTATAATTTTGAGAACTGGAGTAAGAGAAAGTTGTGTGAATGTTTCACACTAGATTATTTTTCTTTTGAAAAATAGGGTTATTATTATTATTTATCTGTGGGAAGGGAAACCCTACGCTATCCAAAGCCTCACTGGGCCCATATAGCTACCCCAAGAAAAATAACAACAAGCCCGGTCTATAACAAATATCCAGACCCGGATCTAATTCATCTAAGATTCACCGCAGTCCGAATAAATCGGACAATAACCTTAAGCGGAAATAGCCTAAGCTCTTCCACAGACATCCTATTCCGACCAAAGGTCCTGAACCTAATTTCCTCACAACCCAAGCAATCAGTCATAAGATGGATGGGTGTTTCCTCCTCTGTCTCACAGACTCTACAAAATGGATCCGGCATGAGCCCCATTATGTAGAGATGTCTCCTTAAACCACAATGTCCAGTAAGAGATCCAACCAGATGCCTGAGAGCGCTCCGTGAAAAACACAGCAACGTCTCACTAATGGCCTTGTCCGGACCCCCGATGAGCATTTTGGACTGCCGAAAACCAACTGAGCTCATCATAAGGATGAATGCTGTGAAGCTGTCCATGTCTGGAAGCCTGACAGACATGTGCCAGAAGACACGCCAACAGCAGGCTCGGGACCAATGAAAGGAAGAGAGGCGCCTAATTTGGCAAACCTATCCACCTGCTCATTTCCAAAAATTCCCATGTGACCTGGCACCCATACTAGAAGCACATCCTTCAGAGAAGAAAGCTGTTCCAGTCTTTATGAACATTCTAACAACAACCTGGAAGTGAAGACGCATGAACTCAGCGCCTTTAATGCAGCCTGGCTGTCCGAGTAGATACAAACACCTTTTAAGTTAGTGTTACGTACCCTCTCATCCAAAACACAACACAGAATAGCATAAACCTCAGTCTGGAAGACCGTGGTCCATTCACCAAGAGATACTGTCAAATGATCTCCGGTCTCAAAATAGACCGCAGCTCCAGACCTACCATCCATTCTGGAACCGTCCGTGTAACACAGGAAGTAATTATCAGGTATCATGGCAGACGGACCCAATCTTGACCAATCTTCCCTAGAGGGTAACCTGACACTGTAAGAATGCTCGAAAACAAAAGTCTTCAACATTCTATCAGAGGGAAAACCTGTAACAGGAACCTTCAAAAGCATCTCGCGATGAATGGTAGAGTGACCATATCGCTTTCCCTGCCAAAAACCTGCCTGTTTAATTCTATAACAGGCTTTCATTGCCATAGTTTTCACCTCTACAAAGAGCGGTGGAATTCCTAATAAAGTCTCCATTGCAGCTGTAGGCGTGGTCCGCATCGCACCGGTCACCGTCAGACAAGCCAAGCGTTGAATATCCTCAAGCAGCAGTCTTAGCGAAAAATAGGGTTACTAGAGATACTCCAATAATGTCGTGCAGCCATAAGGATATATATAGCAGTCGGCCTCCTTACTGGCTATGGTAGAATCAATAAGCACTTGCACTGCATAGGACAGTGCATAGGCAGTGCAGGTTCTGTCAGGAAGAAGAAGAAACAGCATTACAGTGCAAGTCTCATCCAAAAGTCTCTGTCAGGACTTTAAAGAATTTGCTGTACTAATTAAATATAATAATTGCTTTTTTTAAAATAATATTTTATGTAATTTAAGGCGCGTCAACATCTATGGGGTCATTGGCGCCCGGAGCCTTCTCAGTGCACTGCTGGCCTCCGGACAGTGTTCTCTCGTTACAGACAACACTTCCATCACCGGACAGTGAGCTGTAGAGGCTCCTAGGAAGAAATTTATTTATTATTGTTTTAACTATTGAGGAAGTTTAGTTTTATGGTTAAACCTTTTTCCGTATGGTTTAATTCATAGTATCCGGTATTTTATCCAGCATTGTGGACCCACCCACATTTTCAATTAATTCATAGTGTTCATAGACCCTAGGACTTTAACTAAAATTCATAAAATAAGCAGATTAAGTTGGTGAACATTTATTCAATGTAATATATTTTTTTATGTTTAAGAGTGTGCATACTTTCTGGTCTTGGACAACTAATGTTATTTACTTTACCTGTTTGGTTAGGTTTAATAATATATGCCACATATCATGACTGTGACCCTGTCATGAGTAAGGTATATAATAATAATTATTTGGATTAATAAGTGTTCTTAAAGGTATTTCAAATTTACATCATTTGTTTTAGTCAATAAGTGACAGCAATAAGTTGGTGACATATTACATAGTTAAAAAGGCTCTTAAAATCCCTGGTATTGGTGGTTTATTTGTTGCAGGAATACTATCCGCATCTTACAGATATAATATATTATATAATTTTAATTAGAAAAAATCTAAGGGTAACACAGCTGGACTCGAACGCGGGTCCTCCGCGTTGCTAGTCCAGTACGCTAACCACTTAGCTATTCCCTTCCCTTGCTTTTCTTTAAAACTATTTTCTGAGAAAAAAATATTTTTTTTTTGGTCAAAATAGGTCAACCGGGGAAATACCACTTTACTGAATGTATTTTTTCAAGTTTTGTTTTTTTTTTTTTTTGTTCGAAAACGGCTTCAACTTTTATTTTTGAACTTTGTATACCAAAAACATTTTTCCGTGGGATTCATGGGAGATTCCTTCATTTTGGGAGATTCTGAGAGTGGGGATAACCTCATCTGCCCTCTAAAGTATCATTTCCGTATATTATTCATTTATATAATACCATCTATAATATTAATAAACCATCTATATAATATTAATAAACATTAAATGTATTACTGAAATTCCGAGTTTAAAAAAAAAATCGGTAGACCGGAAGTGGTTTTGCCAGTTTTTTACGATTTTCTCGATAAAGTGCTAACGACTCTACTACCGTGAACGTTGCTATATAACAATCACTTTTTTTACCAATTTTGTAGTAAAATTTTTTCTTATAAGTAGATTTCAGGGGATTATGGGTGTGCTCTCAATGGCTACGTTCCTCTAATATTTAAACCAATTAAAAGTTAGTAAAAATTCCTAGTTCAGAGTAAATTGTCAACATTTAACTATGTACATTCTGGAAATAGAAAGTTGTGGGAATGTTTCACATCAGATATTTTTACTTCCTCTTACTCCCTAGTAAGAGGAAGTACTGTAATCTTATCAAATTTTCGATATTGAGTTTTTCACCGGAGTTATATCATAGAAAATGCTAACACAGCATCCAGACACCTACGCACGCAATCCAGATAATAACCAACATATATACAGTAGCAAAAACCCCTCGCTGCAGTCAGTCAGCCAGGTCAGTCCGCCGGAAGCAGTTTAGTTAAGTGATATATGTTTTGTTAAGAGTCCAGTTAAGTGTCATATGTTTTTCTTTTATTTGTACCATTAAATAATAATGTGTTCTTTTTAAAAAACACTTTTGTGGCACGAATAATATGGCTCCGGTAATATCCGTTTTAAGGTCTCCTGAGTAAAAAAAAAAGTGGTTTTTAAAAAATGATCTGTTTGTGTGTGCGTACATGTGTGAACAGCATAGCTCAAAAATGAAAAATCATAAAAAGTTTAAACTTGTTAATCCGTTTAGATATCACCATGGGATCCGACAATAAGTTGCCTGACAAAATTCTTCAACCGGAAGTACCACTTTACTAAATAGTTTTTTCACTTTTTTACGATTTTCGCAAAAATGGCTCCAACGATTTTTTTTAAACTTGCAATATCAACTACATAATAAAAAAGGATCTACAATTTTTATTTTAAATATTTCTCCGGGAAAATGCATTTAAGGGCACTTCTGGGGGAGGGGTGTAGGGTTAGGTTTTCTTGTAACGTGCTATTTCTGTTTAATATACAAATCTATCATCTAAATAATATTGATTAGAATTAAATGCGCTGTTAAAATTCCCAGTTTAAAAAAGATCGGTTGACCGGAAGCGGTTTTTACTGAAATATATTTTTTTCAGTTTTCTGGTATTTTCTTGAAAATGGCTCCAACGATTTTCTTGAAACTCGTAATGTTAACTATACATAAAAAGAGCTAAAACTTTTATTTGAAACTTTTCTCCTGATAAATTCATTTAAGGGGACTTTTGGGGGAGGAGTTTTGAGGGGGTTATGTTTTTCTTTAAAGTGCTATCATAGTTGATTATACAATTCTACCATCGAAATAAAAATAACTACAAATTAATATATGACCAAAAAAATTCCGAGTTTCAAGAAAATTAGTAAAACCGGAAGTGCGCTTTTACTGAACTGTTTTTTTTTTCCTTTTATTCTCTGTAATCTCACTCTTTTGTTAAATAATTATAATCAGATCCGGAATGTTGATTTCAATAATAAATATTAGAATAAAAATATTCTTTTGATGGAGGGGGTTTTGAATGAAAAAAAAGAAAGTGACTTCCAACTTTCTAATACGAACACATTTTTTTTTTTTTGGATAATTTTGAAAGAGAGACATCTCTATAATAATTATATATATGTAGATTCTGCGAGGAATGTAGATCTGAGAACTAATAAACAACTGGTCAGACTGTGATGAGACTATGGCGTGTACCTCTCTATCGATGGCAGACGATTTCACTATCCGATGTGGCTAAGATCTACTTCAGTGTTACATTATTATAATGTACTGTTTTCTTTTTTTTTTTTTGCGGTAGGGATTGACGAGAAGGGGAACTAGATAATGTGTATTATTAAATAGCAAAGACAGTGATTCATTGTCCAGTTATCCTTTTAAAATTAATAGCAATCATTCATACTAAATATAATCTATGAATTTATCAAGAATAGTAATTTTCGAAATTTCTATGCATTATGTAGACCTCTGTATTATTACATATTATTTACTATATTTACTATTATGACTATTTATTATTTAACTAGATGTTCTATATTTGAATTATGTTTAAAAAAGGAAAACTCAAAGTTCCCCAGCCTAATATTTAAAACAATGTCTGCCTGTTCTTTTCGTATATTACGCCATTTTGAGTTTTCTTTAGGAATCATCTAAGACTGTTCTTCTTGTCATTTCTTGAAGTTGTTAATACACAATATTGATCACTGGTTTTAGCTAATAGTTCTTTGGCACTTTATATTCCTGTCCGTTCACAGATGTTCTTCAAATTGAACCATTATTTATTTGTTTTTTTTTGGAAACCATCTATGGTTATTGACATCCAGGAGCCTGCTCAGTGCACAGCCGGCCTCTGGACATTCTTCCCATATACCCCTTTTCCACCTGGTACTTCGGGGGATCTTTCTAGACCGTACCTACCCGTTCGGGTTTACCGGTCTCCCATTGCAAGCAACGGGATTGTTTAACAACAATGGGATGTCACCACCATGGAAGGACTTTTAGTGCAATGCCCGACTATAGCAGAAGTGCCGAAGCACTCCCCCGCTTGACCCATTTAAGGCAGGTTGAGATACGCTGAACCAGCGCGCAGAGTGATCCCACAACGTGGTCACACTCCACTACCAGAAGCTAGAGAAGGCCACTCTCTAGCAGGCTCTGGTGAACCTAGCGGGCTGGCTCCGGGGTTAATTATATATTGCGAGTCTCCTCCCGCTCAACTCAGGACCTCGGTCATTGGTTAAACCACGGCCACTACGAATCCTACCTCAATTGCAAGCAATTGGCTCGGAAAGTAGCTTGCGTCCCGTAGTTCAGTATTTCAACTCTAACGAGCTAGCGTGACAGATCGCACGCCCGATGGATCTAATGTCCATCTACTGATTCCTGTCCATTGCCTCAAGCACAGGGGTTTCAGTAACCCAGGTAACTTGCAGGGAACCCTGCAAGGGGAAAGGATCAGGATGGGAAGGGGGGAGGGAATCCCCAACCTGGAGAGTCAGAGGCTGATTCTCCTCTGATGGCTTCGCCACAAGCCTACGCCAAAATGTCTCTAGTTGTTGAAGTAAGACAGGCCTCTGGACAGTGTTCATTCGTTCCATCACCGGACAGTGAGTTGTAGAGACTTCTAGGAAGAAAAAATGCTCTGGACTTGAACCCGAAACCACCGCATGAGAGTCCAGTGAGCTACTAATGAGCTACTCCTTATCCACCTTCACTATTAATTGAAAGTATTTAATAAATGTCTCCTCTGTGTACAAGGCCAAGATTTACATTTAATTGTAGTTAGTAATTCGCGAATGACATTTGCCCTGGTTAAACCTGCTTCCCAAGATTGCATAGCAATCCAAAGAGTATTCTTTATGCTGCCTTCGAATTGGTTTTATTATTTGTAATGCCTCAAGTCGGTTGATTGCGGCAGCTTACAGAGTCTAGATCTCGGTCCCATGTAGCAGCATAGACAGCACATTTAACTAATCTTTGGGAAATTTTACAGATAATTTTTGAAAAACTGGACGAGTTCATTGAATTCTAACGTTTGATTTCTTTATCTGGATCAAATTGTTCAATATAGCAGTCGCCAATAAATTCGCTGGCCAGAAAAGGTGGTCAGCTATGTATTATACCATTTGTCACGTCCACTACAATGTATTGGCGCAAGGGCTTCAATTTTTGACAGCTAGAAGCTGTTTCTAACATAAGAGAAATTGAATAAAAATTGACCACAAACTTTGAAGAGAATCAGTCGAGTTTTATCCATTAAAGATAGATATGTTAATGGTTCCTAAAAACTCAGTGTGAAAACTCACTCTGCTCTGTGCGAGTCTCTGTTGTCACACTTTCTGAATAACGCATCCTGAAGATGGACGAACGCCCGAAACCGGTCGATGACCACAAAATGAAGCAGGCTACCACGGAAAATGTCTCTGATGCTTTCCAGCTCTGCGGAACCAACCACCACAACAATTTATAGTATAGTATACCACAGTTAATGAAATTCGACGGAGTTCGTCGAACAACTGAAAAAAAAAAACTGTTCAGTAAAAGCGCACTTCCGGTTTACTAATATTTTTGAAACTCCGAAATTTGACCAATTATTTATTTCTAATTAATTTTGTTTCGTTGGTAGACTTGTATAATCAACTAAGATTCCCTTTAGAGAAAATCATAACCCCTTCCCTCCCCTAAAAGCCCCCTTAAATGACTTTACCCGGAGAAATGTTTCAAATAAAAGTTGTAGCTCTTTATATATGTAGTTTATATTCTTTGTTTAAAGAAAATCGTTGGAGCCGTTTTCGAGAGAATACGACAAAACTGGAAAATATATTTCAGTAAAAACGCACTTCCGGCTATCCGATGTTTTTCAAACTCGGACAAATTTAATGAAATTCGTCTGAAAAAACTGTCTGGTGAAAGCGCACTTCCGGTTTACTAATTTTCTTAAAACTCGGAATTTTAGCCATCTATATATTTCTAATTAATTTTGTTTGGATGATAGAATTGTATAATCAACTATGATAGCGCTTTAGAGAAAAATATAACCCCATAGCTCCCCATAAAAGTGCCATTAAATGAATTTTCCCAGAGAAATGTTTTAAATAAAAGTTGTAGATCTTTGTATGTTTAGTTTATACACGAAGTTTCAAGAAAATCTCGAAAAGGTGAAAAAAAATCATTTAGTAAAGTGGTAAAGTAAACGGACTTCCGGTTATCCGATATTTTTTAAAACACGGAATTTACAAGATATTCAATACTAATTAACGTTATTTAGATGATAGAATTGTTTAATAAACCATTAGAAATAAATTTAGATAAGAAACGTAATCCATTTTAGATAAAGGAAATACCATTTTAGATAAAAACGTAATCCCACCCCCTCCCCTATAACTGCCCTTAAATGAATTTTTCCAGAGAAACATTACAAATAAAAGTTGTAGCTGTTTGTATGTGTAGTATATATATACCAAGTTTGAAGAAAACCGTCGGAGCCATTTTTGGGAAAAACGCATAAACGTACAAAAACCAACAAGTAAAGTGGTACTTCCGGTTGAGGAATTTTGACAGTTGAACCGCTGTCAGATGCCATGGTAATACCTAAACAGAATATCAAGTTACAACTTTCTATAGTTTTTCGTTTTTGAGCTATGCTATTCACATAGACACACACACCACATACACACACATACACACATACAGACCATTTGCTAAAATACCACTTTTTTGGACTCAGGGGACCTCAAAACGGATATTTCTGGTGAAAATTTGATATCGAAAATTTGGCACGATTACAATACTTCCTCTTACTAGGAGTAAGAGAAAGTAAAAATATATTTTCAAATGGAAACGAGATTTCCAAATGAAAGGCGGATATCACCCCTTTTTAAGGGTCAATGAGATTTTTGAAAGGATCTCATGGACAAAAGGCTAACAATGAAAATGCCCACAAGCGGAATTCAATTTGAAAAAAAAAGAAAATTGAAACTACATCATACAAAGGATTAACTGTTCCAAGTTAATTGAATGAAAATCTTTGTATATATTCTCATTGTTAATAACAATATGAATATTTAAGTTCATTAGATGAGATCCTACTAAAAATTCTGGTATAGAGGCATTAAAAATAATAATACTGTGTGAAACAATTAAATGACTTTTTCTTATCGTAATAATTACAATCTTTATTGTCAGATTTTCTTCATACTTGGGGATTTTACTGTTTGTTTAGTTGGCAATAATGCGATATAGCATACGTGAAGTATGGGAGCCATATTCGTTTTTATGATATAGGAGCAGCTTAGAATTAAATCTTAAATAAAGTAGAGTAAAAAAAAAACAAAACAAAAAAACATGATAAATTGATGCTTGCAGGTTTCTAGGTGAGATATAATCTTTTTGAAATGGTCATCACTGTCTCAAGAAGTGCTAGCTATCTTCCTAGATCTGGCTGGGTGCTTAATATAGAAAACCAAACATTTTAGTTAATATAACTATTACTGCAATTAGACTTCCAAGTTTAAAAGAAATTTTAGAGCCATTGTTGAGAAATCAGGAAAACTTGGAAGAAAAGTACAATTAATAATAAAGCTTTTCGGTGTTCGACAAGATGATGGATTGACCTGTATAATGTTCAATCTCGCATTGGAAAAGGCTATAAGAAAGGCTGATATCCAGACTAGCAATAATATATTCAATAGGACTGTTCAATTGCTAGCATACGCAGAAGACGTTGCTCTGTTGGGTAGGTCCTTCGATGTGATGACTGAGGCCTCTGTAAAATTAGAGGGCACTGCGAGAAAAATTGGGCTTGAAGTAAATCATCAGAAGACAAGATACCTGTGTCGGTGGTGAAGTCTAGCGATGAGAGGCAGGGAGAGATGATAACTGTTAGGGAATAGCGTTTTGAGTGGGTGAGAGATTTTATATACCTCGGCAATCAAATAAATGCCGAAAACAGTGTGCAGGAGGAAATAAAGCGTAGAACCTTGCTTGCCCAACAGATGCTATTATGGATTGCACAGATATCTTAAAAGACGAAACTTATCTAGATCTACGAAGACGATGATCTACAAAACACTAGAGGGTCCGGTCCTAACATATGCCTCAGAATGTTGGACATTGAGGAAGGCGGATGAGAGAGATCACCCTTTGCACTTTTGAAAGAAAAGTACTTCGGAAAATTTATGGAGCCAAACTAGATGGTCAGACATGGAGGAGAAGGACAAGTGATGAAGTGAAGGCCATCTATAAAGAGGCAGACATAGTGAGGCTCATCAAATTGGGTAGACTGCGTTGGGCTGGACATATTGCTAGGCTGGACCCTAGCCTAGTTCCTCGTAGCTTGCTAGATGAACATGTTTATGCAACACGCAGGAAAGAAAGACCGAAATTACGTTGGTTGGATGTGGTGTCAATGAGGATGCACGAACCCTGCTTGGAGTGCGTAGCTGGAGAATGGCAGCGCAATATAGAGACGGATGGCGAAGTTTGCTGGCGGAGGCTAAGACTCGCGCTAGCGGGTTCAAGCGCCATTAAAAAAATAAAAATAAAGCTTTTCCATTGTTGGATTTTTGACAGAAATGTTTACGTCGGATCCCCAAGTACCTAAATCAAGATATATATAACATAGAGGCCATTTTTAATTTTGCTTTAAACTTGAAATTTATACTCTTTCATCTTAACATAAATATAATTCATACACATATATAATACCATGGTAGATGTTTTAAGAATGAATAATAATAATAATGTATATTTGAAATAAAAAAATCGTTTTACAATAATACAATAGTACAAAAAAAAACAAAATATACTTAGACATGGAATTTGTATTCCGTCTGTCAAGTCTGCTTATCAAGTGTTACTATATAATAATCAAATATTAAATGATTACACAAATAAGGAGAAACAAAGAACAGGTATAAGGGTTTAAAAGAAAATACAATAACTCTTGGAAATAAGAATAAGTAAACAAAGCCTTCTAATTAGTAATGAAGTTGAGACAATACAAAATGGAAAAAGACACTTCAACATACCGTGGGCAAATAATAAACATATTTCAAATAAAAAATAGTCAATTGTTTTAAATGTATTTAAAAGTTAAATTCAGAAATTAATTCACCCCTGTACTGCACTGAATGTTTTACATATTTTACCAGCTTTGGCCAATCTGCACCATTCAAAATATCTAATATTTCATGTTTTGCCAGGATTGTTTTACCAAAAATTCCAAATCTAAATTCCGCTAATACCGGACACCTAGCCAAAAAATGTAAAGTGTCCTCTTTTTCGCCTAAATTACACAGTGAGCATAGCTCCCTCCCATTAACTCGCCACTTTTTATAATTCAAATTAAGCAGCTCACATCGTGTTTTGCAAATCCAGCGCACTGCATACAGATCCTTTATCTCTCTTAAATAATCTTTACCATTTTCTGAACTACATATTTCCGCATACAAGGGACTGTATACTGATTGCCGGCAACTTTGCAGATTGTACTCTTTTTCCCTTTCTTCTATCGTAAGTCTCAAACGCACTAACTGTTGCGATAAATTGGCAACATTTTCAATAGAGACGGGGACTTCATAATAGTGAGCTAGTTCACGCAGTTTGCTATACCAGAATGTATTTTTCTTAATTACCTCTTTCGCTAAAATGAATGGGAGACGGTGAGGCGGCATCTCTAAAACTTTTAAAATATAATCAAAATGTAATTTTAGAGTAAAAGAATAAATAGGTTTTATACCAATCTCATTTGCTAGAATGTGATTGGGGGTGTAGCGGGGCAGAAAAAATATTTTTTTAAAACAATATCTAGAAAATTTTTCTAATACATCGTATTTTTCGAAGCCCCAAACTTGAGCTGCATAAGTTATGATAGCTTGAGAAACTGAGTGAAATATTTCATACTTCATTTCAAGAGGGATATTTCTTTTGGATATCAGACTATGCCAGGAAAAATTATACCAAATTTTGCTTGAGTAGTTTTCTCTAGCAGGTGTTGTTTCAATGATAATTTTGGAGTCATGGTAACTCCCAGGTATTTATATTCATTTACGACTTCAATCGGAACTCTATTTAGATGCCACTTTTCATTTTGCGCTGGTCTTCCACCATTACGGAAAACTATGATTTTCGACTTCCCTAGGTTGACATTGAGGATCCATTGTTGACAATAGGCCTGCAGATTATTTATCATCAATTGTAATTTATGTGGGTTATCAGCAATAATTACCACATCGTCGGTATATAAAAGACATCTTATATTTACTCCAGCTATCTCTATCCCCCCTCCCAGAGACTCATGTAGATCATCTAAAAATAATGAAAATAATAGAGGGCTGAGTAAGCATCCCTGGCGCAAACCAACCTTCGTATTGAAGAATTCAGACAGTCCCTCTTTGTGCCAAACCGTAACTCTGGTGTCAGTGTATAAACTTAAGAATGAATAAATAAAGGCAATATATTAAGTTCAAGATATTTTTATAATTATTTAAACAACAATAATTCTATTACAAAATTCCTAAAACTAAACATATGTTTCTTCTTTTTTTAAACTATAATAATTAAATGATACTTATTATAAAATGATTTTATATCATCAGAAACATCTCTTTCCCTTTTTGTCGGATGTTCTTCGTTTTGAAGTCAATACTATTCTCTTGCGTCAATAGTTCCTTCCAGATTACGTTTGCTTAAATGGGAGTGACTTATTTTTGATCATGATGTTGGAACCATCCGATAGAGATTTATTTTCCTCCGTTGTTGTTCGGTCGGCTCCCTTTGAGGGATTAACTCTGCCTCGATATTTTTAGCTTGGTAATTTTTCGTCATCATATTTCCCACGCCTTCTCGCCTTATGTTTATCATACGCCTACTTCCGTCCGCGAGTACGTACGCTCTAATCTCCTTAGTGCTCTTTGACACTCATTTCCGCCTCTAATGGTTTCTGAGAAACGTAGTTATTGCCTTCCCCAAACTTCTGCATCACCCCTCTTCCTTCACTCTTCCTATTTCACCATTTGGCCACATCGTGTTTCCCCCTACTTCCTATGTCGGCCAGCCCCCTTTTTTCGCCCTCTCTTGCTCACTTGCTCCTTATACCTCGCCTAGTGAACGTGTGTTTGCCAGTGCCTTTACTTCACCTTAATAAGTTATTCGCCTTATTCGCGCCTTCGCGTTCAAATTAATTATTTACTGCCTCCGTGAGGCGCAAGAATCTTCTTTCCTCGCCACCAGTGAAGAATTACTCACCTTCCGCGCCTGGGTTCTTGTAGTACCATCAACCACTTCACCTGCTTCCACGAAGCACTCTAACCCCCCTTCCTCTCTCCTCAAATCTTTCTTTCGCCAAACTACACACATACATACGCACACCTGCACTCACACTGATTCACACACATACCCACCTCCTGCTTCTTCAGTCCGCCTATCACTTCAGCGTCAAGCCTTCAACTCATCACTCACCGTCAGCTAAGGGTAAGTCTCATTTTCATTTCTTTGCACTGTTGTTTCATTCCGCTTCGTGGCGTACGCTCGCCACCGCACCTTGGGTGTCTGCCGCGCAGACAGTTGTATTAGAGCAATTATCCTTGGCCGGCTTTATAAACTCTCTGTTTCTTCGATACTTGGGTCCTACCACGTCCACTGCATAGGACTTCCAGCTTAGCTGTCCTGAATGCCAGCTCGGTGACTTGGGCTGCAGCTTAATCTTAACTCCTTCACCAATCTCTAATGGAGATAAATCTCTGCTTCATTTTCGTTTTTCCATCCTTCTTCTACCTAAGATTAATATTCTCTTTCATTTCTTCTACAGGTTGGGGATGCATATTTTCTGCTACATGAACAGCTAAAGGACTAAAAAGGAGTAGAAGCAAAGCATACGATATTCTTATCTTTCGGTCAGGCTACTGCCAGGAAGTTGCTATTCATGATCGTGACATCAATTTTCTAGAATTTTTGAAGAGAGCTATAGACGAATATGTGAATGGTTCTGAAATGCTGGATAACATCTCGTATTTTATCCTTCGTAGCATGCATATTCCTTTTATTTCTAAAGGAACACACTCTAACAAAACGGAGGAAAATAAATCTTTATCGAATGGTTCCAACACCATGAACAAAAATAAGTCACTTCCGTTTAAACAAACGAGATAAAAAACTATTGAAGCAAGAAAGAACAAAAGGAATATGTATACTACGACGGATAAAATACCAGAGCTATAGATATTAATCTCAAATTAAATAAGGACAAACTGAAGTTTAAACTAAGTGAAGTGAAATACATTGGTCATATTATACTATCTGACAAGGGCCTAAAACCAGATCCGGATAATATCAAGGTGATTTTTGCACTTGTCCGAGCCGAAAAGTGAAAAGTACTGAAGCGACTTTTAGGAATCGTTAATTTATCTTGGAAAGGGTCTACGTAGTATTTCTTCTGAAACAACTACAGGATAATCAAAATCTGTTTTATTAGTCTCGTCAGGCTGGTTCATTGGACTTAATTTTCTTCATTTTCTAGACATGATTACTTCATTTAAAACGCATAGCACAAAGTTCCTAAAAATATACAATGTTTTCTTAAACTAAATATAATTAAATCATACGTATTAGAAACGGCTGCTTTTAGAGGGCGGTGTGCGTGTTGGCTGCTCCAAAATCAACATCCTCCTATACGCAGATGACGTTGTGTTGCTGGCAGATAGTCCTGTTTTACTTCAAAGGAATATTAACCTTCTTGAGCAGTATTGCGACCGCTGGAACCTTAATCTTACTAAATCTAAGGTATTGGTTTTCAAGAAAGGAGGCCGTCCAGCTGCCCATTAGCGTTGGTATTACAAAGGCTCACGCTTGGAGAATGTAAATCAGTATAAATACTTGGGAGTAACATTAACTTCACGCCTCTCTTTTAAGCCTCACTTTGACGATAAAATTTCATCCGCTAAAGCGGGAATTAATAGTATCTGGTCTCGCTTTATCTCTGAGAATGAGGTTACATTAAGTGCCAAGCTTCAAGTCTTTATTGCAGCTTCACGGGCGGTTGTCTGTTATGGATGTCAAGTTTGGGGATGGGAGAAATTTGACGCTCTCGAACAATTTCAGCGGTATTTTATTAAAAAACTATTTGCACTCCCTTCCTGTACTCCTAACTACATTCTCCATATCGAAACCGCCATGGACCCCTTATTCCTCTTTACTCTACATCTGCATTTTAAATATTGCCTTAAAGTATTAGCCCTACCCTCATTTCGACTGTCTCGCATTGTAGCTCTCGAAGTAATCAAGAGAAACGCAGCTTTCTTTGGACGCTGGAAGAATCTTGCGGAGAAACATTCTATGAAGTTTGACACTTCATTGGCCAATCACAATCAATGGCAGTCACAACTATCATTGTTAAGAGCAAAAATCCTCGCAACCTCTAGGGACGAATCTGTTAGAAGAGCTAAAAATACGGAACGCTTCCTTCTTTACAGGGAAGTGACTACTATTAAAGTGGAATTTGGGGCCTATTTTGGTAAAAATCTGGATCACAAAAGTAAGCTGATTGATTTGAGATGGTTCTTCCGATTGAGAGGCGAGTTAGTAAATTTGGGTTGCGTGCCGTGGTTAGACAGCGAGGAGGATAAGAGACTTTGTGCATTATGTACGTTTGGAGTGAGGGAGGATCTTTTCCATTTTTTGGCAGAGTGTCCGAGATTAAATGAGCTTCGCATTAAATATATGGGATGCTTTAATATTTCCGGACCCTAAATTGTTCAGTTGCTATCCTCTCTAGACTATCACCCACTTATAAAATTTTCCAGAAAAGCATGGTGTCTTAGAATTGAAATTCTTAAGGGAGACGATTCTTCCATTCATAATTTTTAAATCCATACAGTTATTTTAGTTAGAAGTGGTCAGTTTATTTTTACAATTTTTGTTTTCTATTAACGTAATTATAAAATCAACACAATCATAACTTTGTATTTCATTACCAGAATTTGCTTGTTTCTTTTATTTAATTATCTTTATGTCTATATTATTACATATATTACTTCCTTCTATTTTTTTACTTTACATTATAAAATTTGGTGAAAATATTATTTAATGTTTTTTTCACTGTTATATGATTTCATTTTTCTTTTATTATTATTATTATTAATTATTATTTTCTTCTAATGAATGTACCAACTCCTGCAGACGCCTATTAGCCATGCAATATTTCCTTATAAATTTATCATTTATGTATGTATATTTTGTATAAGAAATAAAGGTTTATTATTATATTACTTATTAGAAATGATCTAATATCATCTGAAACAGCAGATAATATTTGAAGTGATTACATTGTAGTGCAGAAGATAGCGCCAGTTTGAACACATCCCCCAAGTATCATTTGAAATCTTACGTCACAAATGCCTCCAGAGCTCCAATAATCAATTTTTCCTCGGAAAGAATGGTTTCAAATAAATATGATTCATTTTTTTCTTTCTAGTTTCACATTTTAGGTTTAAAGAAAACATCTAGTTTTCAAAAAAAAAAAAATATTCCAAATAATTCAAAAACAAAAAACGGAAGTCGTACTTCCGTTTAACCGTTATTTTTTTTTAAATTTAGAATTCCAGTAAGGCCTCTAATATACCTTAATATTATATATATGATAGAACCATACATTGTATTGAAATGAGAATTGAGGAAAGCTTAATGTTCCCCAAAAATCCACTTTCCTAGAAATATGTTACAAATAAAAGTGATAGGTATATCTATATTTAGATAGAGAGTATATTATTATTTACAAAGATACGGCTTATATTTATAAACAATCTTGTTATGATCGCGAATGTCACAAAAGTCCCGTCAGCATTTATACAACATATTAAAATATATTTAGAAATATAAAGTCTTCTATCATTGAATCTTAATATTCATTCAGAAAATTTAGAAATGAAAAGTTAATTGCGTAAAATTAAAAAAAAAAGAAAATATACAAAAAAATATTACTAATGAATTTAATAATATTAAAGGTGAGAAGGATTTCTGGAATATGAGAGAAAGTATAATTTGGATAAAAAATATACCTGCTGTATTGTGGATTAATCATTTTAAAAGCCTACTAAATTCCCCTTTAAATGCCACGGCGAATTGTACTTCTGTACTTTCGGATACTCTGTTAATACTAAATAGGGCAAACAACTATAAAACTAGTTTTGTTTTTTTTTAAGAAATGCTCATTAAGTCTTTATGAAATATTTTTACAAGTGGGATACATAACAGTTTTAAAAATATTATTTTATTCCCAATACTTAAACAAGGGCCAGCAAATGAAGTTTCGAATTATAGAGGTGTTACTGTTTCCAAAACTATAGGCAAATTGTTTACGGGGCTTTTGACGGATAGGATTACTTTATGGGCAAATGAACGGGGTTTGTTAGAGGAATTTCAGGCAAACTTCCGTAATTCTTAGTCGACGGTTGGCAATATCTATAGTCTCATTAAGATCAAAATCAAGCGTTAAAAAACAGGTTTTTTTTGTCTTCTTCGTTGATGTATCTGCAGCATTTGATCGGATTGATCCCTATGCTATATATTATAAACTTTCCAATTTCGCTTTGTCATCAAGGATTGTGATCGTCTTAAGAAAAAAAACATGCATGAGGGTACTTCAAACCAAGAATGGTGTCACATGGGTGGTCCCTCAGAAACTTTTAAAACATCTACGCACTAGAAACGTTACATAAACTCATTACCATTCACTCTGTTTATATGTATAAAGAAAATCAATAGAGCTGTTATCGAGAAAAACACGAAAAACTGAAAAAAATAAAAAGACATTCAATAAAGACGCACTTCCGGTTTGATGGACTTTTGCCAGAATTCTACCGTGAGCAAAAACTTTTCGTTTTTTATGTATTCTGTTAACCTGTGGGCGGAGTTAAATGACGTCACATCTACTACAAACTTTTGGCAATGGGCGGAACTAAGCAGCTGTTTAACTGACACAACTAACTTGCCGATCTATATTACATAGTATATGATATTTAAAGAAAATACTGCATTTGAAAATATGGACACTGCGTACGAGAAATTGCGAACAACCCAAAAAAAAAAACTGGTATGAAACACTCACACAACTTTCTCTTACTCCTATTCTCAAAATTATAATTGACAAATTTTATAGTTTGTGTGACCAAATTTAATGAAATTCTTTAAAAACTAAAAAAACTGACCAGTAAAATCGCACTTCCGGTTTACTAATTTTCTTGAAACTCGGCAATTTTGGCCATCTATTTATTTCTAATTAATCTTGTTTGGATAATCAACTATGATAGCACTTTAGAGAAAATCACAACGCCACAGCTCCCCTAAAAGTGCCCTTAAATGAATTTTCCCAGAGAAATATTTAAAATAAAAGTTTTAGATCTTTGTATATTTAGTTGATATAAGAAGTTTCAAGAAAATCGTCGGAGCTATTTTTGAGAAAATCGCGAAAAAGTGAAAAAAATCATTTAGTAAAGTGGTAAAGTAAACGTACTTCCGGTTATCCGATTTTTTAAACTCGAAATTTCAACAACATATTCCATTCTAATTAACATTATTTAGATGATAGAATTGTTTAATAAACTGAAATAGCACTTTAGATGAAAACCTAACCTCACACTTCCCCTATAAGTGCCCTTAAATGAATTTTTCCAGAGAAATGTTTAAAATAAAAGTTGTAGCTCTTTGTATGTATAGTTTATATGCCAAGTTTGAAGAAAATCGTCGGAGCTATTTTTGAAAAAAACACAAAAAAGTAAATAAACCAACTAGTAAAGTGGTACTTCCGGTTGAAGAATTTTGACAGATAACGTACTGTCAGATCCCATGGTGATATCTAAACGGAATATTAAGTTTCAACTTTCTAAGGTTTTTCATTTTTAAGCTATGCTGTTCAGATATACACACACACAGACACACGCACAGACTATTTGGTAAAAACCACTTTTTTGGACTCAGGGGACCTCAAAACGGATATTTCCGGTGAAAAACTCGATATCGAAAATTTTAACATGATTACAATACTTCCTCTTACTAGGAGTAAGAGGAAGTAAAAAACATTCAGTAAAGTCGCAGTTGATGGATTGTAACGTTATTGTCAGTGCCATTATGATTCTGTTTTTTAAATATTCTATTCACATAAAGATTCCGGTAAAAACATTTTTTTTTTTACAATGACATAGCATAAAACATGGGTTTCCGGTGAAAATTTCATGTAATTGCAATATATTGTATAAGTAATGTACAATGTAATGGGATTGTACAATACAACCAACAAACCAACAAGTGTGTGTGTAACAGAAACATTACATTGAAGTGAACTTTCTACTTGGAACTTGGCGAATTTGCTCTGACGATGGATGAAAATAAAGAAACCCGGGTCAGGAACAAAATTGAATATGCATGCTTCGACAGATAAAATACCAGATATAATATATTAATTAAGTTAATAGAAAATAGTGCCAGACGGCAATTTAGCATTGATTAATAATAGCTGTGGAACAATAAAATACACATAATTTTAATATTTAGGTTAAAATAAAAAAATTACATGAAACAAAAAGAGAACAAAAGAATATTATTTAATAATAAAAGGAGTGTTTCTATTTTATGCTAATAACTGATTATTATTATATATATTTAAGAAATGAATGAAAATAGCCTAATTATTTTGTGTTCTAGTTAATATTAATCGTGAATGTTAATAATTCAATTAACTTGATCAACGTTCATTTATATTAATTCTGGGAATTTTTGATATAATTAAATTTTCCTGCTTTTTTAAAAAAAAAAAAAATGTATATTTCTTAACATTTAGAAATGTACTTCCTTAATTTTTAATATGTATTGCGATCAGTAAGGTGTCTACCTTACTCTATTCTTTCATTAAGTATTCTTATTGTTCTCATTAAACTGTGAGGTTTCTTCCCTACTCTCATTGCTTTCGTTTTCGCAACGATATTCATGTTAATCTTCAGCAATTTCTCTTGTAGCTTCTTAATATTAAACTGAAGATCATTTTTTGCGAATATAACCACATCATCGGCGAATAGGCTCGTCGGTATCAAGCTTACTGTAATGACCTATCACGGTCATAGATGTAATGACATATCAGGGTCATAGCAATGTCAAAGTGGCTCCAGCCAGCCGCCATCTTCACAAAGGATGGCAGGAAGAAAGGATAATTTATAACTAGTGGCCCAGCCGGCCGCTGTCTTCAAGACAAGGGCCGCGGCCAAACAAAAACCCCCTTTCAAATACAACGGTCACTACATTAAATCAAAGACAAGCACCGATAAAGCTGGCCACTGACCTAAATGACATTGGTCGACGACCTGGCCAAGGTCGCACGCTACGAGAGATGTCTTAGTATGAGTACATACTTACACACTTGACAGTGTGTAAGTAAGACTAATATAAACTTCGTCCCACTGGAGGAGGGGATCAGTATATCAGTACATCATTATATCATTCATTTTACACGAGTATCATTACAACATCATTTTACAGCAGCAGTTATACTTGAGTTCCAAGCGAGTCCCTATACAAGGTTTAACTTATAATTATTTTCATAGTTGTGCATATTATTTATTTATTTTAATCATATTAAATTATTTGTTATTTAACTCTTTAAATTATTTAATTATTTTTATCATTTCGTGTTAATTGTTACCAAAGCACACATTCAAATTATTGTTAAAATTATAGTCTATTTTTATAAATTCAGTGTTAGTAATTCAAGCAATAACTCTCTAAAAATCTCTAAACTAACTTCCGCCCAATAAATCCCTCTTCAAGACATCTAACTTCATACCTCAGGAATCACGACAATTGATTCCATTACATTACATATCTTAGGTGGAATTTTTTCATACCTCCTTGGCTTTGTGAATGGCTGGGTCTAACACCAAAATAAATAATAAAGGGCTGAGACTACAGACAAACGTGATATATGTGTTGAATATGTCAAATTATGTAGGATGTGTGTTTTCCGATACAATAAAGTTCAGTTGGTATGAGTGCCGGAACATGTGGAGAATTAGAGGTAATGAAACAGCTGACCGACTGGCCAGGAATCAGGGAAATACTCCGTTCTGTAGCTCTCCTAAGAAAGTATAAAAACCTATCACTTTTATTTTGAAATAATTTTCTGGTGAAAACTGTTTCCCATGGGCATTTGTAGTGCAATTTTTTGAGAAGAGATGAAAAAATTAATTAATATTATCATTTTTCGTCTTTTTCCTGCAGATTTCAATTAAATATAGAATAAGTTAATGTTAAAGATCTGTTACTTACCTTAAACGAGCGCACAATATTGATTATGGATGCAATTAAAGATTAATTCTGGATTAAGTGATTTAAAAACGTTCAACATTGTCATTAAAACGTTTAACATTGTCACTTCGACGTCATTAATATGACAGTTTTTTACTTTCTCTTACTCATAGTATTACTTTCTCTTAATTCTAGCAAGGGGAAGTATTGTAATCGTGTCGAATTTTCCATATCGACTTTTCACCGGAAATATCCATTTTAAACGTCCCCTCAATCCAACAAACTGGTTTTTAGCAAATGGTCTGTATGTGTGTTGAAAATTCAAACGTGATATTCCGTTTAGGTATCACCATGAGATCTGACAGTACGTTATCTGTCAAAATTTCTCAACCGGAAGTACCACTTTACTAGTTTTCTTCTTTTTTTTACTTTTTTGCGATTTTCTCAAAAATGGCTCAGACGATTTTCTTCAAACTTTGTATATCAACTATACATACAAAGAACTACAACTTTTATTTGAAACATTTCTCTGGAAAAATTCATTTTAGGGCATGTTTGGGGATGGGGTGGGGTTAGGTTTTCATCTAAAGGCTATTTAAGTTTATTGGACAATTCTGTCATCTAAATAATGTTAATTAGAATTAAATATGTTGTTGAAATTCCGAGTTTAAAAAAATCGAATAACCGAAAGTGCGTTTGTATTACCACTTTACTAAATGATTTTTTCACTTTTTCGCGATTTTCTCAGAAATGGCTCCGACAATTTTCTTGAAACTTCGTATATAAACTAAACATGCAAAGATCTACATCTTTTATTTAAAACATTTCTCTGGGCAGATTCATTTAAGGGCACTTTTAGGGGAGGGGTGGGATTACAGCTTCCTCTAAAGTGGTATCATATTTGATTATACAATTCTATCATCCAAACAAAATTAATTAGAAATAAATATATGGCCAAAATTCCAAGTTTTAAGAAAATTAGTAAGCCGGAAGTGCGCTTTTACTTAACAGTTTTTTCAGTTTTCGATGAATTTCGTTATATTTGGTACACAAACTATAACATTTGTCAATTATAATTTTGTGAACAGGGGAGTAAGAGAAATTTGTGTGAGTGTTTGACACCAGATTTTTTTTTAAATATGTATTGCGATCATGTCAAACTATGTAGGATGTGTATTTCCAATAAAGTTCAGCTGGTATGGGTGCCAAGACATGTGGAGATTAGAGGAAATGAAACAGCTGACCGACTGGCCAGGAATCAGGGAAATACTCCGTTCTGTGGTCCAGAAACTGTCCTGTGGAAATAAAGAAGTCATCATCATCTTCATAATTACTCCTCTCCTACCGACTAAGCAATGTGAAGAGGAAGTTTACATAGCCTCTTCCAGCTTTGCCGGTCATTGACTAGCTCATACTTTTTTCTCCATTCTAACCCTCTTTTTTAGAAGGCATCCTTCTCCTCGTCCTCCCACTTTAATCTAGGCTGACCTCTCCCTCATTTGCCATCCACTTTAGTTTTATATGTAGCAAGGACAATCCGGTTGGGTTCCATATGAAGAAAATGCCCTAGCCAACGTAGCCTATTCTGTTCGAAAGTATCGATTGCTGGCCTTACGACGAGGTTCGACCTAATGGTAGTGTTACGGACTCGATCTCTTTTGGTTTTGTCTCCTGAGGAATCACATTTCCGACGCCTGAATCATTGATTTGTGCTTTTTAGTGAGGATCCATGATTCCGAGGAATGTGTTAGGATTAGGAAGAAAGTTGACTTGTACACTGCTATTTTTCTTTTATTTTCCACTTCTCGCATATTCAGGAACCCTCTTTTTACCGCATTAAACAACCTGCCCTCCTCCTTAATCTCTCGGTTATCTCCGTATCAATGTAACCATATTCAGTTAGGTGCGCACCCAGGTATCTAAAGCTGTCTACCTTACTCTATTCTTTCATTAAGTATCCTTATTGTTCTCATTAAACTGTAAGGTTTCTTCCCTACTCTCATTGCTTTCGTTTTCGCAACGATATTCATGTGAATCTTCAGCAATTTCTCTTGTAGCTTCTTAATATTAAACTGAAGATCATTTTTTGCGAATATAACCACATCATCGGCGAATAGGCTCGTCGGTATCAAGCTTACTGTAATGACCTATCACGGTCATAGATGTAATGACATATCAGGGTCATAGCAATGTCAAAGTGGCTCCAGCCAGCCGCCATCTTCACAAAGGATGGCAGGAAGAAAGGATAATTTATAACTAGTGGCCCAGCCGGCCGCTGTCTTCAAGACAAGGGCCGCGGCCAAACAAAAACCCCCTTTCAATACAAGGGTCAATACATTACATCAAAGACAAGCACCGATAAAGCTGGCCACTGACCTAAATGACATTGGTCGCCGACCTGGCCAAGGTCGCACGCTACGAGAGATATCTTAGTATGAGTACTTACTTACACACTTGACAGTGTGTGAGTAAGACTAATATAAACTTCGCTCCACTGGAGGAGGGGATCAGTATATCAGTATCATTCATCATTCATTTTACACGAGTATCATTACAACATCATTTTACAGCAGCAGTTAACTTGAGTTCCTAGCGCATCCCTATACAAGGTTTAACTTATAATTATTTCATAGTTGTGCATATTAGCTTATTTATTTTAATCATTTTAAATTATTTATTATTTAACTCTTTAAATTATTTAATTATTTTTATCATTTCGTGTTAATTGTTACCAAAGCACACATTCAAATTATTGTTAAAATTATAGTCTATTTTTATAAATTCAGTGTTAGTAATTCAAGCAATAACTCTCTAAAAATCTCTAAACTAACTTCCGCCCAATAAATCCCTCTTCAAGACATCTAACTTCATACCTCAGGAATCACGACAATTGATTCCATTACATTACATATCTTAGGTGGAATTTTTTCAGACCTCCTTGGCTTTGTGAATGGCTGGGTCTAACACCAAAATAAATAATAAAGGGCTGAGACTACAGCCTTGACGGATCCCTGCAGTAGTCACGAATTCTCATAGGTATTGCTGGCAAATCTTGCCACATTTCTGGTTTTCTTATAGAGACTTTCTCTTGATTCCCCCTTCTTTCTCCAGGAATTAAATGCAATTATTCAGAACTTAAAATAATAATAAGGCACCCGGTTTCGATCGTGTTACCTATGAGTTTTTCAAAAATTCCCCTGAGGTTTTTCACTCTTCAATAGAATTTACGATTTTGAAGCTACCCCACCTTCTTTTGGTAGATCTATAATTTTCCCACTCTTCAAGGAGGGTAATGTGAATCAATTAAGTAACTATAGAGGAATCTCTTGCTTAGATGCAGTTGCTAAAATATTCACTGGACTTTTGCTTCGTCGTCTGGAATCGTTTGGTACAGACAACTCCCTATTAAGTGAATTCCAGTCTGGTTTCAGACGTGGTTACTTCGCGATTGACAACTTGTTTGTTATAACCATAATTAGCTTAAATTTATGCGACCAGGGGGTAAGTTGTATTGTTTTTTTGTAGACCTAAAAGCAGCCTTCGATTCTGTAGATCACAATTCACTATTTTTGAAGCTCTTTAATCTTGGGGTTTCGTCCAAATTTATTAATACTTTGAAAAGTTTATATGCCCAGGCGTCTTCTGCTGTTAGGTACAAGGAAGGCATTTCTGACTTTTTCAGAGTCACTAGTGGGATTCGTCAGGGCTGCCTACTCAGTCCGATGTTATTCACGCTTTTTCTGGACGATTTACTCCAGGCTCTTGAAGGTGGAGTCGTATTCAAGATATTAATGTATGCCGACGATGTGGCGCTTTTAGCGGATAACCCTACTACTCTCAAAAGAAATATTAAAATTTTAGAATCTTATTGTGATCTCTGGAATTTATCTTTAAATTTAACTAAATCTAAAATTATGGTATTTCGGAAGGGAGGTAGACTTGCTTCTTCTGAACGTTGGCTATACAAGGGTTCACCCGTGAAAGTTGTTAATCAGTATAAATATCTGGGCGTTTTGCTGTCTACCCGATTATCTATGACTTCACACTTGAAAGATAGAATCTCTTCGGCCAAATTCGGTGTCAACAGGTTCTGGTCTGATTTCATTGCAAATAACTCAGTTCCGCCTTCGGCTAAATATACTTTTTTTAATGCAGTTTCTCGTACCTTGGTTTGTTATGCCTGTCAGGTTTGGGGCTTTCAAAGATATGAAGAATTAGAAAAGATTCAAAGATTTTTTATTAAAAAAAATTTCAGATTGCCTTCAGTGACCCCTAATTATATGCTTCCCATTGAAACGTCCACAACTCTTATTAAGATTTTTACATTTTCTCTACATTTTAGATACTGTCTCAAAATTCTTAACTTGCCCGATTATCGCCTTCCCAAAATATTGGCTTTGGTGATTATTAAAAATAAAATTTTTTGGTTTAAGCATTGGTCTTCCTTAGCTCAACGCTACTCCTGTGTATTTGATTCGTCTATAGTAAATATGGCGGACACAACTGACGGCCATTGTACAAAGAATAGGGGACCACCATCTTGAGGAGGGTGTGGAGTTGGCTCGTTGCTCTACGAGATTTTAATTATATAAAGAGTTGGATTATTCTGTCAAGCCTTGTAGCTTGGTGTCCAACTCAACGAATCTAACGCTTAGTCAACTTGGTTGGCTATTCAGACTTCACGGTGAGCTGCTCTATTTAAATTATACCCCTTGGGTTGAGAGAAGTAATTCCTTGTGTTCGCTGTGTAACTCTCGAGCGAGGGAGGATGTCTACCACTTTTTGGCAGACTGTTCCATTCTCTCCGAGATACGTAGGCTTTATGTTGGTTGCGGCAAATTATCTAGACCGGAGTTAATATTGATGCTCAATGGCGAAAACTGCATTGGGATTATTAATTTTGCGAGACACGCCTGTCAATATAGATATAATTTAATTATGGAATTTAACTTTGATTGAGCTCTCTTTGTATTATTACTATTCAGGTTCTTTTTTGTTATAACTAAATGTATTTAGTAATTTGTTCATATATTTAGTTATTGAGGAATCTAATTCTTTTTTTGTTTAAAAAAAAAAAAAAAATATATTATTTAGTTTGTGAATGATTTTCTTTTCTTTTTTCTGTTTATATTACTATTTTATTTGTATTATTTTTATTTTTCCTTCTTTTTTCAACTTTTGTATTCCTTTATTAGCAGTTTTTGTTCTTAAATGTTTATTCAATTTATATAACAATTTATAATTGTTATTATATATATGTACATCAATCTCCGGCAGACGGTTTCCATTGCCGTAGAATACTTCTTTCCTTTTAATGTGTTTCTATATAATTTCTTTTTCAAATAAAGCATTATTATTACTATTATTAGAGATTTTCCGCAGCTAATATATGTCCTGTATCAATTTCTTTGGCTCTCATTGCCTCTAAGATATCTCCTTTTCTCACTCTGTCGAAAGCTTTTATAAGATCCAAGTAGTAGGCTGACAACTCTTACCCTTTTTCTATTACTTTTTTCGAATACTTGTCTCATCGTAAATATGAGATCTTTGAGTTCTACGATTGCTACGAAAACCAGATTGCACTTTTCGAGCTTTCCTTCGACAGTTCTTCTAATACTTTTTTCTAATATTTTGGAGTAAATCTTGTTTGGCAATACTTAAGAGGGATATACCTCTGTGGTTGCTACAGTCTCTATTATCCCCTTTCTTGAAGATTGGGACAATCACTGCTATTTCCCAGTCACTGGTAATTTTCTTCTGCTTCCATACTAGATTGAGTAAGATCAAAAAGACTTCTTTCCCTTTCCATCCCAGGTATTTCATCATTTCTGGCGTTATTTCGTCAATACCTGCTGCCTTTTCCCAACTTCAAATTCACCAAAGCTTCCTCTAATTCATCCTCATCTATATAATCATCTTCCTCCCAATTATTTTCCTCTTCTGATTCCTCTTCTCTATCCTCAGAAGTAAAAAATATACTATATAAAAACCTATCACTTTTATTTTGAAGTATTTTTCTGAGGAAAAAACTGATTACATTAGCATATATCTGTACAGCAATTTTTTTGAGAAAAGATGGAAAAAAAATTAATTAATTAATAATTAATCATTATTTTCGTCTTCTACCTGCAGATTTCAGTTACACATAGAATAAGTTAATCTTAAAGGACTATTACTTACTTTAAACGAGGGCACAATATTGATTATGGATGAATTATGCTTGAATTACCCAACCGAATATTCTTACATCTCTCTTTAACATAATGATGTTATAATTATTATAACTTTTTTATGTGAAATTAAAAAATTCATTTATTCCCCTGATTCTAATTAAAATTCCCAAAATATAATTAAAATTCATTTAATTAGGTAATATTAAGTAATTTATAAAATATTTTTCCCATACTAATAATCGTAGTATGTTTTCTTTTGAACAATATCACGACAGAATTCCCTATATTTATAAGACTCATTATTTTTTACTTTCTCTTACTCCTAGTAAGAGGAAGTATTGTAATCTGTGTCAAATTTTCGATATCGATTTTCACCGGAAATATCCGTTTTGAGGTCCCTGAGTCCAAAAAAGTGGTTTTTAGCAAATGGTCTGGTGTGTGGTGTGTGTGTGTGTGTGTGTGTGTGTGTGTGTGTGAATGTGAACAGCATAGCTCAAAAACGAAAAACCGTAGAAAGTTGAAACTTGATATTCCGTTTAGGTATCACCATGGGATCTGACATTACGTTATCTGTCAAAATTCCTCAACCGGAAGTACCACTTTACTAGTTGGATTTTTTACTTTTTTGCGATTTTCTCAAAAATGGCTCCGACGATTTTCTTTAAACGTCAAACATCAACCACACATACAAGAGCTACAACTTTATTTGAAACATTTCTCCGGGAAAATGCTCTGAAGGGCACTTTTGGGGGAGGGGTGGGGTTAGGTTTTCATCTAAAGTGCTATTTCAGTTTATTTCACAATTCTGTCATCTAAATAATGTTAATTAGAATTAAATATGTTGTTGAAATTCCGAGTTTGAAAAAAATCGGATAACCGGAAGTGCGTTTACTTTACCACTTTACTAAATGATTTATTCACTTTTTCAAAATTTTCTCAAAAATGGCTCCGACGATTTTTATGAAACTTCGTATATAAACTAAACATGCAAAGATCTACAACTTTTTATCTAAAACATTTCTCTGGGAAAATTCTTTTAAGGGCACTTTTAGGGGTGGGGCAGGGTTAGATTTTCATCTAAAGTGCTATCCTAGTTGATTATACAATTCTATCATCCAAACATAATTAGTTAGAAATAAATGGATGGCTGAAATTCCAAGTTTCAAGAAAATTAGTAAACCGGAAGTGCGCTTTTACTGAACAGTTTTTTCAGTTTTCGACGAATTTCATTAAATTTGGTACACAAACTATAAAATTTGTCAATTATCATTTTGAGAAATGGAGTAAGAGAAAGTTGTGTGAGTGTTTCACACCAGATTTTTTTTATATTATCTTCTCATTGAATATTTATTAGAAAGTGGTTTGTACATATAAATGGGGAAATTTTTATTGTATTAACGTAGAATAGCTTTAAGTCTTGGATTATAAACATTTTGTATACATAATGAAATATATAGAAGATAGCGGATCAAATTGTAATTTAACGCATAACAACAACTAAAGAGCCGTATAAATGAAAGCCACTTTTTGTTAAAAGTAAGTGAATAACGTTTATGCAATATATACAGGCTCCGTTGAAGGGCGTTGGATAGACACTTGTACCATTGGCCAACCCTAAAAGCGACACTGATGAATTCGATCCCCAAACCTTGGGTCTAGCATATGAAATCAATAATTAATCTTACTGCTTTAGCACCCAACCCACCCTATGTATGTTGTTGATGAGATTTCATTAAACAATATAATTATTGACGGGAAAGGAATAAACAGTTATGCTGTTATAACTAACTTTAATTTACAAGGAATCTTGAGAAACAATTTAGGTAATGAGCTATAATATTAGTTGGCTGGAGCCAAAGAAGAAACTTTTTATTTTATAAAAAAGTTTATTCGACGTTTCGGACAACTTTGTAATTCCTTCCTCAGGAATCACAAAACAAAAAAAGGTAATTGTTTATAAGCCGGGCCCCAAGATGGACGACCACCAACTACACTAATCTGCTTCCCCCACTCTTCTAGCACACTTACATGCAGCGGTCATTATTCCGATAATGTACATATCGATTTTTTCCCCTATTTTATTTTAAAATTTTATTTTACCATTTTATTCTACAATTTTTGCATGTGTTTCATGTTTTGGCTGTAATCCAAGCTTCAAATTTAACTTTACACACAATTGACATATTTTCCAATTAATTTCAGTTACTTTTCTCTTAACATAAAACCCCCCTCTGGGAACAGTCCAATCTCTCACACACACACACAAAAGTAACGTAACAGATTAACCGTTAACGGTCACTTAGTATCAGTTAATATTCTGCTTCCCTTTATAACAAGTGTCAAAATTTTAAATATTACTTTTTCTAGTCTTTTACATTGCGTTTTTTACTTTCTCTTACTTCTAGTAAGAGGAAGTATTGTAATCGTGTCAAATTTTCGATATCGAGTTTTTACCGGAAATATCCGTTTTGAGGTCCCCTGAGTTACAGGAAATATCCGTTTTGAGAGGGTCCGCCTGATCCAAAAACGTGGTTTTTTACAAATGGTCTGTGTTGGTGTGTGTGTGGTGTGTTGTGTGTGTGTGTGTGTGTGTGTGTGTGTGTGTATGTATGTATGCAAGTGAACAGCATAGCTCAAAAACGAAAAACCGTAGGAAGTTGAAACTTGTTATTCCGTTTAGGTATCACCTGGGATCTGACACTACGTTATCTGTCAAAATTCCTCAACCGGAAGTATCACTTTATTAGTTGGATTTTTTACTTGTTTGCGATTTTCTCAAAAATGGCTCCGACGATTTTCTTTAAACTTCAAACATCAACCACACATACAAAGAACTACAACTTTTATTTGAAACATTGCTCCGTGAAAATGCATTGAAGGGCACTTTTGGGGGAAGGGTGGGGTTAGGTTTTCCTCTAAAGTGCTATTTCAGTTTATTTGACTAGTTTCAGTAGTTTTAAGGGGAAGTGTTAAATATCGATACTATCGATGTCATGGATTTCAAGGTTACTGTGCTAGAAGAGTGGGGGAAGCAGATTAGTGTAGTTGGTGGTCGTCCATCTTGGGGCCCGGCTTGTAAACAATTACCCAAAAAAATATGGATATCAAGAAAATTGTATGATAAAATTAAAACATAACAATTTAACAATATTAGAAAGATATGATACCTGTTAAGTGAAGAATGGAGAGTTAAATGTTTGAGGAGGTTATTGTTTGGTTGTAATGTAAGGTTCCTCAAACATTTAACTCTCCATTCTTCACTTAACAGGTATCATATCTTTCTAATATTGTTAAATTTGTTATATGTTTTAATTTTAGCATACAATTTTCTTGATATCCATATTTTTGTTTTGTAGTTCCTGACGAAGGACACCAAAGATGACCGAAACGTCGAATAAACTTTTTTAAAAAATAAAAAGTTTCTTCTTTGGCCCCCAGCCAACTAATTTTATAGCTTGTTTAATTAGCAACGGCCAAACATAAATATTGTTTACATTAATTTAGGAAATGTATTGGATGAATTTTTCGAAAGTTAACAATATGGCGTATTGACAGCAAAACTAAAGTCCATGGCTCTAATAAAGGAAGACTACGATTTTTGATCCCCATGCTTGTGATTGTCAAGGTATATACAATCAAAATGGTGTATCTGACGATTGCTCTTTCAGAAATATTAGTAAATTGGTATCGTTAATTAAACTAAATTTTATTAATAATGATGCAAATGATGACAGCCCTTTCGTTGTAGTACCCTTTATTTTTTAATCTTTTCCTAATCTGAATGATTCAAATAATGATGGTGAAAGCAGTATGACAAATCAGAGGACTAGCAAAAAATCCTCTTTCGAACTACGAACCAAGAAAAGAAGAATTTTAATGAAGAAATAGGACTAAAGGTACGGATACACAGTGAGTGCTGTTTGGTCAGTACAGACGGGAACCCGGCCAGTTCTCTATTCACTGATAAATGCTCTGCCAATGCTCTAGTGACATCCTGTGTCAGTGAACACTGTCCTCTGTTTACACGCGCAGACAGACGACCAGTGTCAGTGGTGTTTCTTAACCTTATTTTCGTATATGCAAAAATGATGGCTTTGCAAGCACGCAACGCCGCTGTAGTTGCAGTATTTTTACTTTCAGACGATGAAGACATTTATTCGTGAAAAGAAAGAGACGGGTATGGGGTTCGTGAGTGGATTGCGAAAAGGCAGAGAAGTGGAAATCTACTCATGAAATTGAGAAGTGAAAACCTGGCAGTATACAAAAATTTTGTTCGGATGTCTGCAGCAGACTTTGATTGTTTACAGTCACTAGTGAATTCACTTATCCGGAAGAAAGACATAGTAATGCGTAAATCCATTTCTTCTGCGGTAAGACTGGCAATTTCCTTAAGATAATTAGCAACAGGTTTATACAATGATTATTTACCAAGCTCTTAATTTTCAATTAGTTGTGCAATGTTTTTTTTACATATTCGCGTATTTATAGGGAACAGTTTTCATCCATTAATGTGTATTTGTTTAGGGCGCCAGTGTGCTACTATTTCTAAAATAATTTCGGAAATGTGTTCTGCAATATATCTTGTACCTCAATGTTATAAGGACCAATGTTCGAAATTTGGTGAAATGAGATACGATACAGCAATCATATTAGATCATAAATTTGTAATTCATTAAGGGTTTAATTCCAAAAATAAACGTAAAACCTTTAAATTGGAAAGTATATTCAGGCATATATCCAGTATATCTTAAGAAAAAAAAGGCCGAAGGCCCAAGACGTATCAGCATTAAAATAATTTAGGGTCAATCTCCTGGTAAATATGGACATTAGCCCTCTTTTATTTAAACTAGATGGTAGGTTTCATCAACCCACTTCGAAGGTTTATTACTGAAAATTGCATTCGCGTAGTTGCAGATTAATTTTGTTAAATATCATTACAATGGAACTGATGTATTTTTTCGTTTATTCGTTTCTAACTGCAATATGTTTTACAATAGTGCAAGTAAAATACTGCATTTATGCAATTTAAATGCAAATAACATTTAGGGATTATTCGACAAAGGTAAGTTGATAAATTAATCCTCATCATTACAAAGGTATATTGATAAAGATGCAAAACTCATCTGGAGATCGCACATTGATGTATCTATGCAATAAATGCGCTTAACGTACTAAGATATATTAATCATAAGAACTATGAAGCAGATATAAAAATGGCTCTTACGATCTACGGGCAGCTTATTCGTTCTAGGCTAGATAATGGGTGCTTTCTTTATGGGAACGCTTCCCTTACCCATCTGAAGAAAATTGATAGAATCCAATTCAAGTCATTTCGATCCTGACTTGGCGCACTTACATCTACCCCGACTAATATCTTTCTGGCAGAGGCGAGAGAGGCCCCTCTCCTTATCAGAAGGAAGCTTCTAGCCTCTCGGTTCATCGCAGAATCTACTATCACAAGGATTAGCAGGCTCTCCCCACGGGCATTAACAGAAAAATTTTGGAACTGGAAATACACTCCTATACTAGTGAATCAATTCTGCTCCTTTTCACAGTTATGGTCTTCACTAGATCGATCCGATGACGTCCACAATATCATTTCAATTTAAAATGCTCCCTTGGGCTCCCAGAAGCATATTCTAACAGATTTTTACAAATTTGATAATTGTATTCCATCCTCAATTAACAATGATAACCTTTTTTCGAAAATATAACAATAATATCCCGACGCATATTATAAGAGTTCAAATAGGGTGGGATATGCGATCTTTGACCAACAAACTGGCTCCACATCGCAATACAAATTAAACCAATATGCTTCCCAAACAGTGCAATTACTTAAGAACTTGAAGTTGGAAGGGAAGGTAGTCCGCCAAAAAGGTTTAAGGGGTAACAAAATGGCGGACATATGGGCAAGAAGTGCGGCCTCTTCAGATCTACCCATAGATAAAATGTAATTAGTTGCTCGTTTTAAAAATTATGCAAAAGCTGGATAAAATAATTATGCAAAAGTTGAATATTATAAGGAATGGAGTGTCGAATATGAGAAATTGAGGAATGTTAAAGGAAAGTTGTATACCGGTTTAGAACCTCACATTTCCACTAAGCCATGGTTCCATGCCTTCAGCGAAAGTAGGAAGTTTTATACCGTAATATGCAAGCTGAGGTTCAACCATAACTTCAGTCGTTACCACCTGCGTCATATAGGAATCATGATTTATCCCAAATGTCCATGCCCAGCTGATGTAAAAATTGATGCGGAACACATCATTTTAGCTTGTGGAAAATACTCCGATGGAAGAGTATTGTTATGGGACTTCATAGTTGAAGCTGGATGTACACTCCCCCCGAACCTAAATTTTATTTTAAATAACCACACATAGAATTCTGTAACTTCATAAAGAAGCATAATAAAGATCTGTAAATAAGCCTTCAATATAATATATAAATAGTCACAAATAAATATAGAAATAGACACAATATATATATATATATATAAAAATATAAATGTCAACAATTAAATAATTAATATAAATACCAATTAATAAATAAATAAATAATAATTTGGCGATCTGCAAAGTACAGGAAGCCATAAAAAAAAAAAAAGGCCAAGAACCTGCGCCAGCAATAAAATCATACCAAGTTTAAGAAAATCATTGTAGCGTTCTAGAAAAAAATCCCATCTAAGCCAACTAATACTGGTTATTAGAATGTACATTATAAAATAAGATCATTAATATAAAAAAAGAAAACCAAGTTTTAGAATGATGTAGCAGGCATTGTCTATTGTGTGCTGCCTGGTACTTAATGTTGCACATACACACACACAAACAAGGAATATAAAGATACTTCAGTCTACTCAGAATCCTACTGTGAGGAGCAAGCCTACAAGTTCAGAAACACGATTATAAGGAAGCAAATAGTAATGAAGGACGTCATAAGAATAGTTGGAACTGAGCAGGACATTTTCCATCAGGGCGAAAAAGGTTGTTGGACGAATAAAGTTACTAAACGGTTTCTGGACTACAGGAAGAGAAAGGCCGTCGGACAAAAAAGAGATAGATTGGATAATATTATGGAGAATGCCATAGGATAAGAATTGTAGAATTCAATGAGAGAGGTTGTTCAGTAGTGGGCCTGGATTCATGCATATCTATTTTATAAATATTTTTATATTTATATTATAGTAATTAAATTTTTTTAAAAATATATTGAGAAGAACTATTATTTATTTTATTCAACTATAAAAAAAAAATATTGTTACTGAAACCAAAAGAAAGTCTTTATTTAGTTATTACCAAAGCAGATTAGATAATAAATGCACTAAGTTATAAATAAAGTAACATGTGAAAATGTTTAATTAAACTCAAAATACAATATTCATTTCAGGAATTTATTGGGTGGTGGAAATTTTTTATTCAATTAAACATTGAAATATAATCGAACTTTTGAATTCAAAAGACTACTCTATACAATAAATACTAACTTTTCCAATATTTTTTTGCCAATGTTTTCAGAAAAGGCCGACCACTAAGTAGTGTCCACTACTAAGAAATATAAAAGTCTCTTTTCCTTAATTAGATTTTCACAAAAGTCTGTGTAAAGTTGTTGTTAATGGAAGTTGATTTAACATTGACTCCGCTAGTAATCAAGTCATTGTAGTGGCAGGTATGAATATACTATTGTGTTTTAGAGGAGTGTAGCCCTATGTCTTTAAAGAGTTTTTGTGATTTTGCTGATAATTTGGATTAAACAATGTGAACGGAAATGAACCTAAGCAAATAAATGATCAAATATTTATTTAGCTCGAATAAACAGCAAAAAAATTGATCTATAAAGTAAGTTAAAAAAAATATTATGTAAATTTAAACATTATACATGCATGCTATTTAGTTCTCAGTTGAGTTAACTAACAAACTGCCTTCTAACAGATTTACACCAATTTAAATTTAATATTAAATTGTGATTTAAATAAAAAAATTGGAAAAAAAAAAGAGTCCTTACCTCACATATTTTGGTAATTGTGGCTACACAACCTTTCTAAACCTTTTGCCCAAACAGCACTCACTAAAAAAACACAAGCACCAAGTTTGTAGAATTAGAAAGAATATTTTTTTTAGTTTTTTTTTTTTTTTTTTAATAATTATGCATAATAATTAACCATATTTCTTCCTTTATGCTTCCATTGTGCTGCAGTACTAAAAATTGACATACACGCACAAACACAAACAGTATAGAGATCAAAATAACTCCATTCACCTGTAATAGAAAGCATTCCTTGTAGTTAACTATTTTTAAAATTCAGGAAATGCAATTACAAAAAAAAGAAAAGTAATACGTATTTAAAAGCCAGGATTAACCTAGTATTTTTCAAAATTATGCTTGCGTTTAAGAGAAAATATACTAGTATAAATAAAAAAATCGTTAACTCTTAAATGATGATAGATGAAATAAAATGAGTACTCAAATTGATAGGAAATGTTTAATTAACAGCAGAAGGAATCACTTACTTAAGTTAAATATGTATTAACAGTACAATAGATTAGTTAAATGTTTTAAGCATCATTTATTGCTACAAAAAATACATTAAAATTCTTAACAAATATACATAATTATTTAATAATTATAACAAAAACTACTTTAGAGAAAGGATGTCACTTTTAAAACCAAATTCTACTTAGCACATTGTCCGGAATTCAAAATCCAT
Source organism: Triatoma infestans (assembly GCA_011037195.1). Classification (NCBI taxonomy): domain Eukaryota; kingdom Metazoa; phylum Arthropoda; class Insecta; order Hemiptera; family Reduviidae; genus Triatoma; species Triatoma infestans. The sequence goes on along the minus strand of JAAEAF010004076.1, from coordinate 86,009 downwards.
TAAATCTGCACAACCTTAAAAAATAATGGAAATAAAGTAATATAATTCGATTATAAGTAATTCAAACAAGATTCCATTTTTAAGCAATAATATCTTGAATGAAGAAAACAGAATAAATTGTATACGCCATATTTAATTGAGAAATTCAATGCTTTCAATTTCATAATTTTTTTTCTTAATCTTCCTTTAAAACTTCAAATTCTTAAATAATTTTATAATTTGTAGACCACTTAACGAATTACAAGGTAAATTATTTTTTATCCATATCATATATTTAACTTAATAATGATTTTATTGATAACTAGTTCGAATAATTTTCATTTGCCACATTTAATTCAGAAATTGAGTGTCCCAATTTCATTACATTTTTTTATAATATAGTTCAACATTAAATTAATAACGTTTTATGTCGAATTAATCATCACAGAAATTGCTACATAAATCATTTTATATTTACCTTATTAATTACTGACTTTAATGTACTTGGGAGTTAAAAGATACAGGAACAACCAAGAGATAGACTTGACTCTCGGCAGGGGGTCTGATGACGTCATGAGAGCATGCACGTCATCTTCAACTTTATATTAGTATTAATTTGAATTAAAATAATTATTTCTTTTTTATTTTCATTTTATTTAATTAATCATAAAAACTTAAAGACAAAATCCGGTGTAACTCTCATAATATAGAAAAATTTAAAAGTTTCCACTACTATTACTAAAAATCATTATAATAATTAATATTTTACAATTAATTTCAATCAACTTCATTTTTTTGGAAAATGATTTATTTTTAACATTAACAATCCATATCTCGTATATCTCTTTCACTTTTTACTTTTACTATTGTTGAAAAGTTTTATTCAGTTGGCAGTAAGTTTCAGTTTTTAGAAACGCTACATAGAAATACCCATAGCTTACTACATAGAAAGCACTTAACGTGGTGCTAAGTTTCAATTTTTATGTTACAGTAAAGAAAAATTTATAGGGTAAGTATATTTTATGTAGATTATGAATTTATAATTATTCCGTGTGCACGAGACATATAACAGTCATGTTTTGTCGTATATCCATAAATATTATGATTTTGTAACCAGTCCCATTAAAAGTTTAGTGGCATTATAAATATATAACAATGCGATCTTACGTTCAAAGATGTAACTGAAATTTGCTTCTATATTAAGTCAAGTGTAAAAGTTCTTCGCAGATATTTTATACGATGAAATAATTTGAACTCATAATAGCAATTTAGAAAAACTTAGAAATGACTTCAGTACAACAGAAAAAAATATGGGTTAGTACAACTTTTAAAACAATTAATCTTACAGGAATTCAATAAATAGTTGGAAAAGCCAGTAATGCATTTATAGAAAGCATTTCTTGCAACCATGAATACATCCTATAAAGAGAGGACAGAAATAAAATGCGTGTTGAACCCATAAAAGTAGAGTTGACTATTCGAATTAATTTTGACATTGATTGTATAATAGTTTCTAAACTTATTCACATAAACCTGAACAAAACAGATTAATTGAAGCAGTAAAATCAGAGACAATGAATAACTTTGGAAAATAAATACATATTCTTTTTTCTTATATTGATTTATTAAAAATTTATTTGGTTTTGTTTTATATAGATGTTATTTAAAATGTAATAAAGTAAAAAATTTATTAATGTAAACAATATTTATGTTTGGCCTTTGTTATTTAAACAAGCTAAGAAATTAGTTGGCTGGGGCCAAAGAAGAAAGTTTTTTTATTTTTAAAATTTATATGTTATAAACTCTTTAATTGTTATATGTGTTAATTTTAATTTTAAATTTCATTTAATTCATTCAATTTGGGATTTATTCACAAATTTAGTTTTACATAATGTTGCAGAGCTGTTGGTAGCACAGAATAAGTACTTTTTGAGGGAAACCTTTCTATAAAATGTTTAAAATATAAATAAACTATTTATAGAAAATTCAATTTGAATCTACAATTTTTTTACAGATTGAATTTTACTTTACAAAGGTATTGAAGGTAATTGAAGTAGTTAGAAGAAATACATGTTTCCTTATGTTATTACATTCATGTTGTAAACAAATTTTTTACGATACAATTAATAAAAGTTCTGGTTATCGAAGACATAAATATGGCACCTTAGTGAGGAATCTAGAAATTATAGAGTATTAAAGATGTTTGCATACATATTTTCAAATACTCATGTTTCTTTTAAATATTAATTCACTTATAAAGTGACCAAAAGAAGATGTTCACTCAATCACTCAAATTTAAATCACTAAACAATTGATGATATCCATGTAAGCGAAAAATAGAACGGAGACTACATTTTAAACTGCTTCTCTTATATTTCTTTTTCTCTAGCTTCTTGTCTTTAAAGATATCGTTCATATTAACAAGCCCGCGCATTCTAGCGACCAGCTAGATTACTAATAATCAATTACAATGCCATGTATAGCGGCGCAAGGGTCGGAAACCTTTTTATTTTCGCAAAGAGCCATTTTTAGAATAATTATATTTACCAAAAATAATCCTTACGGAGCCGCAAGCCAGCATCTTGTATTATGAAATATATATTTTTGAAAATTGTGTCTAAAACATGTTTTTTTTTTGTTAAAATGAGTTTATTTCTGCCTAGCTTAAAGGTACCGTACTAAAATACACTCCAATTCAATAATTTATTATCAATGTTACAATAGTCGTAATTATAATTATTAAAGTAAATACTTCCTCTAATAGGAGTAAGTGAAAGTAAAGATAAGTGATTTTTAATCATTCTTACATACAAATCAACCGTTTTCTTTAGTCAATCAATATGTTGGGATTTCAAATATTTTACAATATATTCAATTTGTATGAATAATCAAATTAAAATATATATTTCATAAAAAAATAAGAACAATATTATAGTTTTTAACGAAAACTATATTATTTGTTGCTGAATTGTTCAAGGAAGTTTGTCAAAATTTTGTTACTTTCATTTTTAAGCAAGAAGGCAGGAAGCTGTTCAGCTGATTTCTTAGTTTATTTTTAATAAAATTCATCTTGGAAAGTGTCTGTTTGCAAAAATATGTCGATCCGAAAATCGATAGAAGTCCAGATGCATAAGTTTTTAATTGAATTCAGCGAATCTAATTACAAAATGCAACAAAAATTACAAAAAATAATAAATTTTTCTAACATGCACCCTCTCTTTTGAAAGACAAATTTGTTTCAAAAGCACAGATATTCCATTCGGTTTTAATGCTCAACTTCATTTCATTGTCTTCTATCAAAAGTGAACACTAGCTTTACCAGCGGTCTCTTGAATTCTTCCCGGATAGTTTTCACTGTTACCACTCGCACAGTACCATCAGCGCCTGGATGAAACCTGCAGTGGAGCAGTCCTCCACTGCAACGCAGGAATATTATCTTCCTTAAGGAGTACCAGCGTTCCTAAAATCTTGAAATTTCCACTTATTTTTGGCTAGTATGCCTTGTAACCAAACAAATTATTTAAGCGAAATGAGCCAATAACACAAAGGTGTAACCAAAAGATGGCATGGCCTGCCCTCAGGGCAAGGCCTAGGATCCTCTCTCCGGCGACAGGGGTAGGAGAGAGCTATGCCGGCGAATGGTAGGAGAGACTTGACTGACTTACTTTGCCGTTTGTCGGGCCAAACGGTGACATGATTTGTGAATTTGAGCATGCCAATACGAAGTTCGAACAATATACAAAAAAGTGGTACCACCGAAGAACATTCCCTTCCCTACTGGTCTTCACTGCTCTCTTGAAAAACATACGTACACAAATCATGTAAACCGTTACTAATTTAAAATTTGGTTAATCGAATTAACCTGGCGTCCAACAACTAGTGTCTATGCTTACCTTTATAATAAATGAAAATTGTTTCTTTTGTTGATTTCTTATGTAATGTTCAATAAAAGCAAAATATTATGTATTTGCGAGCATTATTGAGCCCCCCCAAAAAAACATTCTGGGCCTGATAAATATTCAAGCGATTATCTTTTCAATGTTAATGAAGCTGTGTCCAGACCTTTTCCAGAAGCTGTGTAGCACTTTTTTTTTCTACCTACTGCCACCTTTTCAGAACTTTAAGCAGGAACAAGCTGGCATCATATGAAACATTCGCTAACGGTTTGGACAACTGCCGAACGACTACCTCCTCAGAGATCTCCATCAGCCACTTGCGCTGAAATGATGACGGTGAAACATTTAATAGTCGACTGCCTACACTTTGACAAAGTGAGAAGAAATAGGGCTGCCACAGACACTAGATAAAATACTGGAAGACAAGCAAGATAGTATACAAGTTCCACAATAAAACTATTTCTCTATAGTATAAAGTACAAAACCATGAGTTTATAAACAATGACTCTAGATTTCATACTACTCGTCAATTAATAATATTTATTACTTATTTCGTTTGATGTTTTTTTACCATAAATGTCTTGATATTTTATTGAAATTTCAATTTTCATTATCTATTTCGTTTTTGCTTAAGATGAGCCTTGTACTAGGATGTTTTCAGAACAAATCCTGCTTGCTGTGTGTTTTACTGGTAGACGCTTAAAATATTAATTGACAAGTAGTATGAAATCTACAAAAAAAGAATTTAAACAAAATCGACAAGAAATAACCAAGTCATTTCGAAAAAATTCTAAATTTCAGTATATTATGAGAAATTAATTGTAGCGTAACTTTTCCTCTTTGTATATATTCCTTTAGTAGGTAAAACAGAAGAAAAAACTCCTTTTATATGTAAAACTGTTTATTAAGTACTTATATTTTTGCCAAAACTGTGGCTCTCTGTAATAGATGTATACATAAATAATATTATATTTTACACTCATTATTATTGTTATTGAAAGTAATTTTTTAGTTTGTTTATTGCTTTTGATTTATTGTGACTTTTCAAACTTAGAGAACTTTTGTTTTATTACACTTAAAAATGTACAGTTTATATTTCATTTGTACAATTTGTGATATTATGTTATGAGCTACTGAAATCACTGTAACAGATTTTGTATCGAATACAGAAATAAGTAAGTACATATATATATATAATTATACATCAATTCAACTGACTTGTGAAAAAAGACTACCAAAAATGCCGATGTCTCTTTTGTGAAACTGTGCCAAAAAGGATTTATGATTCCAATATTTTCTCAGTGCAAAACACTTTGGCTTCGGTTTTAAGACTATTTCACTTTAATAACGCATAAATCGACGTTTAGTAATCTAATCCAACATACCCTGAAAAAGCCTATATTGCAATAGAGACGAAACGTCAGTTTATAACAAACCACTGACATTTAGACTGGAAGATTAATAAAAAATGTCAGAATCCAAAATTTCAACCTGATTAAAAATAAATATATTAATTTAGTTATTTTTAAGTTATATTAGTTATTAATTTCGGAATTTTTGTAAAAGAAATTTCTTCAGTAAATAAATTTATAGAAAATTTGAGTATATAATGTCTATATACTCAAACAGACTTTTAAGAAATTTTGTCAGTTAAAAATACCAGATTTGCCTATGAAATTACGGGATTACTTCATCCAAGCTGTTTGTTTTTAAACAGTGGCGACCTTTCTCTACGAAAGAAACAAAAAGTCTGTTTTTAAGAAAATTTTCTCTGAATATTTAATGAAACACCGCATCTATTTGTTTTAAGAAAGTAAAACTATCTTCAAAGATAAATAAAGCGTGTTTTAATTTTTTGTTTGTTCTTTGCTTCAACATGTTTGAACTTTGCTTCACTATGGTAGACCTTTGATTAGGGAAATTTGTGGTAATAAAAAATGTCTTGCCACTGACAACACTTCTCCGATTTTATTATCATTAAAATAATCCACTGTCATACCAGCAGTATATTTAAAATACTACTTGTTACAGCCTACTTAATAAGATAAATTTTTATGGCGTTTACAATAGATATTATAAAAGTCTAGCAATATTATGCAAATGTTTAACTTAAACTTATTATTATAATTATAAAATAATCCTAATTTAATATAAATTATTTAACTTTGACCGTTGTTAATGATAAAAGAAAAGTGATGGTTGACAGCGACCAAAAGAAAAAAGACTTTTTTTATAAAACTGTTTTCTCTTCAACCCCTGCAACCCATCGCTTTACTGGAGTTTAAATTTAACTGATAATACAATAAATATTAAAATGTATTAACTGGGAACAGTGAGTTGTTCCATTTCTTCTACTGTTCTTGCTATATTATCATTTGTTCTTCTCAGTTGTGGAATAAGTAAATTTTCATCCACACAGTCTTCACTAGCTGTAAATATAGTGACAACAAAACCAACTAGTACACTAACTAAAAATCCAGTGGCTGTAATAAGATTGAATGACAATCTGTATGGATATGGTAGATCTTCAGAGTAAGTTACAGGAACACGTCCACGATATCCCATTGTTGTTATGCTGAAATATAATTGTTCTTATATTGTTAGAAATTTTTTTAAAAGTCCTATATTTAAATATATTCGGTGAATTATATATACTACATTTGAAATACTAACTTTAAATCTAATTGTTCAGTTATATTTTGATGACATCCTTCAATACTGACAATTTTAGTGTTATAATTAATATCGCCAGAATCTATTGCAGACTGAATTCCTACAGCTAACCATACTGAAACGATAGTTCCTGCTAACCCACCTATTACAGCCGCCTGTTATAAATATCAAACAGTAAATTAACGAAATCAACAATACAGGGAATTTAATTTATTTAATCCATACTCTTTCTTTTAATTCTAGAGTTGAATTGTAATTAATAATAGGAACAGTAATAAGTACTAGAGATTTTATTTAAAATTTATTTTTAAATTAAGTTAATGGAAAGGTTTAGACCTTTTTTTAATTTGTTTTTTGAAAGCTGAAATAACTTTAACATCATTCCTGCCACTACCATCAACATAACTTTGTTTCTTTGTTCCAGATGAAAAATCAAATCAAGATGAATTAAAACCAAAACAAGAAATAGCATGGATGTAATGATGGAGTGGCATCATTATCACCAATAAAACACAAAATATACAAACTGAAGAAAAAGAAGCAAGCTTATTTGTCGGATTCAAAATTATAGGTACTTATAAGTTTTATAGCTTTATTAATATGAAACAAATAATAAATCTTTGTTTTAAACTTCAAGGTGGTAAAAATTATTTGGTTTTATTTTAAAATTTTACGATTTTAAGTAACGATTGTTGCTTCTTAAAGCAAAATTAGCTCAAAAACTGAACAAGTTTGATTTCTTTGATTGATTACTCCTAAATTCTTAATTATTTCGAAATATGTTAAAGAAAATCGTAAATAATTTAAAAACTACACAGTAAAGTAGTCGTACTTTCGGTATATATGGATTTTACACGAAATCTTCGTTTCTAAAGCGGTGATAATATCTAAACGGACTGCCGTGTTTGAGTTCCCAGTGATTTTTCGTTTTTGAGATATTTTGTTGTGACGTGAAGTCATATAGAAAGACAGTGATTTTCAATAACAATAAATAATCAAATTAGAAACGTTATAGTGAAGTACTGAGAGAACTTCAGACTATTCCACTTACATTTCATACACACGCATGCACCACATGCGAATAATGAAGAAGGTGGGGTGAGTGGAGATAGTTTTTCGAAGAGTGGCAGTCTACGAAGGGCCAGCAAGGCGAGCTGATCGGACGAGTGCCCTGTCGGAGCCTCCTCACCAGACACCCCTGAGCTCAGAAGTACTTCAAAGCTGATTAGAAAGTTTAGCAGTGAAATTCAGCTATATTCAAGACACCTGCAGGTAATTCTTGGCCACAATTTTTATCAAACGAGAGCTAGCGATGAACGCACGTGTGTAGAGAGACAGACGGGGAGAAAACAAGAATCGCTTGTTTCGCCTGCAAACATCTGTATTGGTGTATGTGCGGGCAAGTACCATATAAAAATTAGTTGAGTAATTATAATTAGCAGTAAGTGTTTTAAATATGTGCGTAAGGTGTTATAACTCAAACCCCCCTCTTGTCCGTTCCCACAATTTCCTATCTGCCTAATTGCTTCCACCACTTCCCCAACGTCACAATGTTAACACACATATATACAGACCATTCGCTAAAAAAAGCATTTTTTTTCGTACTCAGAGGACCTCAAAATTTATTTTCGGATGAAAACTCGATATCGAAAATGTAACACGTTTGCAATATTTCCTCTTTCGGTGGAGTAAGTGTATCCAAAAATGTTCCTGGTGTGCCAAATTTACCGGCTTTTTTTTAAATGCTTCTCATGCTTATAAATGATAAATTTCTTCGAATTTTCTATGAATATTTAGAATGCCTTCAATTTATTAGAAGTGGTATGACATGTACTAATCAGGTAATAGTAGTTTGGAGAAGAGGAGACTGAAGTGCTGCTCCACCTAAAATAACTTTTTTGTAGAAAAAAGTGTTAATAAACAATAGTAGTCAATATATCAAATTTATAGAAACTTGCTGGTCTTTATCAAGGCAATCGCGAAATACCAAAAAAGAAGTTAGGGAAATATAAATACATATATTATGTATTTATAAGATTTCTAAAAATTTCCTTTCGGTGGAAACTCAATTTTGAAAATTTGACATGATTACGATATTTCCTCTTACCAGCATACAAAGAAAATAAAAAAAAGACACACTTATATTACCTTGGAATTTGATTTTCTGTAGAATAATCCAAAAGTAAAGATAAAAATTACGAAACTTGATGTGAAGCTCATCAATGTATAATAAAGCTGCAAATAAAAAACATGGAATTAAATAAATCACAGCAATGGAAGGGTTAGCTCAGTGGTTAGCTAGCACACTGGACCCCGACGCGGAAGTCCCAGGTTCGAATCCAGCTGCGCTGCCCTTAGACTTTCTCTTCCTAGGAGCCTCCACAGCTCACTGTCTCCGGTGATATCAGTGTTGTCTGTAACGATAGAGCATTGGCCGGAGGCCGACAGTGCACTGAGAACGCTTCAGGCGTCAAAGATCATAATGTTTTATATCTTTTCTGGCAAAACACAACTTTTTACCAAAAGATAAACACAACAACATAACTCCATGAAATCTACAGAACTAGTGCTGAATTAGATTCTTTTAGGGGATAGTGTAGTACAACCTGAAAGAACTATTGTGCTTCCGAAGCTTTCTCAGTGAACTACCTGCCGGCCTCAGAACACTGTTCTCTTGTTGTTACAGAAGACATTGCCCATCTCTGGGCAGTGAGGTATAAGATTCCTAGGAAGAGAATATCTAAAGGCAGCAATGCTGGACTCAAACTAGGCGATTAGTTACTTTTGAATTAATCAAATTTTCAAATTTAATCAAAAGGTATCCTTCTTTTTTCATTGTTCTAAGTTTCAAATGTGTTAAGAGGCACTTTATATTAATATAAATAATAGTTACGTTGACCATTAAATGGACGCGTTAGTTGACGCGCCTTAAATAAAAAAAATAAAAAACAGATAATATTTCTATTATCTAATTAATTGGACTCATACATTTTCTTGCCCAAAATGCTTACTGATTTTATAATTCACGTTTCATCTAAATCTCAACTATTTTGTAAGTGGCCAAACATTGAAAAATAAAAAAATTATTAAGATGTTAGAAAGAAAAAAAAAATTGCTAAAGTATTTCAAATTTGACATCTGAATTTAAATATCATATTATAATGACTTACTTGCAATATACTACTAGTCGTATTTATAAGCAAAGTCCCTAATGTAACTATAAAACCAATAATTACAACTAGAGATTTAATTATTATTTGTGTTTGCGCCATATTTAGTTCCCAAGGTAAAAGCGGTTTCACTAAATCTTCAAAAAGTTTTGCTGATACACTGTTCATTATTGTAGACAATGTACTAAAAATAAGACATTAAATGAAAAAAATATAATAGATTTTTTTGTAAAACTTAAAATAATATAATATATTATACCTGTATGATGCGGATAGTATTCCTGCCACAAATAAACCACCAATACCAGGAATTTTAATAGTTTTTTTAACTATGTAATATGTCACCAACTTATTGCTGTCACTTACTGACTAATAAAAAAAGGAGAATATAACAAAGGATGTAAATTTGAAATACCTTTAAGAATACTTATTAATCCAAATAATTATTATTAGATACCTTACTCATGACAGGGTCACAGTCATGATAAGTGGCATATATTATCAAACCTAACCAAACAGGTAAAGTAAATAACATTACTTGTCCAAGACCAGAAAGTATGCACACTCTTAAACATAAAAAATATGTTATATTGAAGAAATGTTCACCAACTTAATCTGCTTATTTTATGAATTTCAGTCCTAGGGTCAATGAACACTATGAATTAAACCATACAATAAAACGTTTAACCATGAAACCAAACTTCCTCAATTGTTAAAACAATAATAAATCCATTTCTTCCTAGAAGCCTCTACTGCTCTCTGTCCGGTGATGGACAGTGTTGCGTGTAACGAGAGAACACTGTCCGGAGGACGGCAGTGCTCTGAGAAGGCTCTAGGCGCCAATGACCATAGATGTTGTCTTGCCTTAAATTAAAAAAATAAATAAATATCCATCCTTTATAAATATTTTTGATAACAATTTATATTCTTTTTTTTTTTTAATTGAAGTATTTACTTGTAATTTTTAGAAAAATGTTAATGATAGTTTCCTTTATTAGAATAATTTTTATTTTTAAAATATCCAAAAATGGTACACAGCTTTATAATTAATGGAAATATTGTAACGTTATCCCTCTGAACTAGCTACTGCCACTAGTTTTAAGTGGGTTCGTTTAGATAAAATACTCTAAAATTTAATTAGAAAAACACCAATTTATTGTTTTACACAATAAATTATAAATACAGCACTTAATAATCATTAGTTCACAGTTTAAACCACAAAAGTACACTTTGTTCACTTTTTATACACTTTTCACAAACGTATACTTCAATTGTAACAAGAAACTCTTCAAACTCTCTGTTGCCTCTATTTAAACCCGCGGAGAAGGGTCTAGAAGGTTATCGATTCTTATAGAAAGGGCTAGAGCGCGCCACCAGGAGAACTAAGTACCGCCAAGCTCCCTAGCGGCCACTAGGAGAACTTGAGTACCTCTTTCTCTCCTAGAAGGCACCAGTGGCTCCGCTACACTCCTCCCTTCTCAGATCTGTTCGTCCCGAACAGAAACATCGCTGGTGATGTAAGGCAGTAACCGGTCCAGATGTACGACCTTCATTTTGGATCTGGGCGTCCGTTGGATTCGGTAAACCAGATCGTTGAACCTTGAGAAGATTGTGTAAGGTCCTTCCCAATCGTTTTGAAGCTTTGGTGACCTTCCCTTCTTCCGTTCCGAATTATACAACCATACCTTCTTGCCTTCCTGGAAGGTCCTTCCGCTGACCCGTAGATCGTACCGCATTTTCATCCGGTCACTTTCTAACACCATCTTATCGCGCATTTCCATGGATGGTCCTCAATCTGCGGCGAAGCTCTTCTGCATAGTTGTCTACGTCTAATCCTCCTCTTCTGGGCTACCAAATAAAAGGTCACTGGGTAGCCGAAGTTCTCTTCCAAGCACAACGCTGGCTGGTGTGTGCCCGTGGTCTCGTCGACAGCCGAACGGTACGTCATCATTATTAGAGGTATGTGTTCGTCCCAGTCGTCCTGGCGTTCATTCACCAAAAGCATTAAATGGCTTCCTAGAGTTTCTATAAATCGCTCCACCATGCCGTCAGACTGAGGGTGAAGCGGCGTTGTCCTCGTCTTCCTGATGCCAAGAATCTCGCAGACCGCCTGGAACACCTGTGACTCAAAGTTTCTCCCTTGGTCGGAATGTAATTCCAGCGGAATCCCGAAACGGCTGAACAGGTTATTTACTAGAGCTTCGGCCACAGCTGATGCGTCCTGAATTGGCAAAGCATACGCCTCCGTCCACTTGCTAAAGTAGTCCGCCGCAACTAGTATATTAGATTTTGGGATGGGGCCGGCTATATCTATAGCTATTCTTTCGAACGGTGCTCCAACATTGTACTGCCTCATAGCGCCACGGGATCTACTTTTGGATCATTTGCTCGCTACACATTCCGTGCATCTCCGGCACCAATCTTCAACATCCTGGTGATAGCCTATCCAATAGAACCGCTGCCTCAACTTTTTCAATGTCTTCTTTACTCCGAAATGCCGCCAGTAATGCCTCCGTGCATTTCCGCTAACACTTCTTCCCTCATCGATGCAGGTAGAATTACCTGATTCCTTTTGTCTTTGCCAGATCCGCAGCAATATGCCACCTTTAACGGTAAGCGAATCCCATTGTGCGCAGTTGCATTTCACATCCCAACTGCTAGGGGCAATGTCTTTCCAGTCCGGTCTTGACCCATGTTCTTTAAACTTAAGCACTGGTCCGATGTCCTCATCCTTAAGTTGTTCTTCCCTAATCACTTCAAGGCTCCATTCTTCAAGTGGTAAGACAGTGAATCTTTTGCATTGTCCCTGCTCCTTCAGTTCTATCTTGCTGCAGTGCTTGCAATTCGTAATGCAAGGCCGTCTTTAAAGAGCGTCAGCATTGCCATGGAGTCTTCCCTTCCGGTGTATGATCTTGAATTGGTATTCCTGCAATCTCTCTATCCAGCGAGCTACTTGTCCTTCCGGGTTCTTGAAATTTAAGAGCCAAGTCAATGAAGCATGGTCTCTCCGCAATAGGAACAGCTATCCATACAAGTATTTATGGAAATGTTCCAGTGCCTTCACGATTGCCAGAAGCTCTTTCCTAGTGACACAGTAATTCTACTCAGCCTTAGAGAGAGTTTTAGAGAAGTAGCAATGACTCGTTCTTCGCCATCCTGCACCTGGGAAAGTACACCCCTATCCCAACTGCGCTGGCATCTGTGTCTACTATGAATTCGCGACCAGCCCTCTGGTATGCCAAGATTGGGGACGTTAATAAGGCATTCTTGAGTAGATCGAAGGCTTCTTGGAATTTAGGTGTCCATTCGAAAGATTGCTCATTTTCAGTCAACCGATGTAGTGGCCTGGCTATGTCTGCAAATCCGAGGACAAATCTCCTGTAGTAAGTACACAGCTCCAGGAAACTTCTGATTTCACGCTTATCTTTCGGGACTGGTCACGCACTTACGGCTTCAATCTTCTCAGGACGGTCTTCACTCCTTCCGCGGCAACAATATGCCCCAGGTACTTCACTTCCTGGCCAAACAGTTGGCATTTCTTTAGGCTAAGCTTCAAGCCAACGCCGGAAAATTTTTCCAAGATCTCTTCTAAATGCCTGAGGTGCTCCTTCAAGGTCTTGCTAAAGATGACAACGTCGTGTAGGTAAATCAGGCAGTTCCGCCAATACAACCCTCTCAGAGTTGTCTCCATCAGCCTCTCGAAAGTAGCCAGAGCATTGCAGAGTCCGAATGGCATCACGTTGAACTACCATAGTCTTGTGCCTGTGGAAAAAGTTGTCTTCTCGCGATCCTCTGGATGTACCTCCACTTGCCAGTACCCGCTCTTCAAGTCCAAAGTCGAGAACCATTTGGCCACCGCTAAGGTGTCTAATTCGTGGCAACGGGTAGCTGTCCTTCTTCGTGATGTCATTAAGCTTGCGGTAGTCAATACAAAATCTTGTCGATCCGTCCTTCTCACAACGGGAGAAGCCCAAGGGCTGCTGGAGGGTTCACGTCGTCTAACATCTGGTCATCTTCCTGTAGTTTGGCCAGGGGAATCCTTCGTGGTGGTTGCTTGATGGGTGGATGATCGCCCGTATTGATGCGGTATTGCACCGCCTTCGTCCTTCCAAGGTCATTGTCGCTGCAAGAAAACACATGTTGGAACTTCCATAGCAGCTCTTCGGCTGGTTTCCTGTCCTCAGGTTTCAAATCGGGAACTGCACTTTTTATGAACTCGTTCATTACCCTGGATTTTGGTGTAGGTTGCTTCTCAGCTAGATCTGCGCTGACAGTCTCAGAACCGGTTATCATCTTGACCTCTTCACACCTGCCTATGATCGTTCTCTTCTTCAGCTTTTGGATGAAATCCTTAGTGCTCAAAATCTAGCCGGTATTTTATTAGTTTTAGCTGAGATAAGCGTCCGTCCTACGAGAATGCCGTTGTCGAGTGGCGGAGCCGGCTCTAATACTCCCAGTAACCATCCTGGTTTTTCCTCCACTGCGACGGTAGCTACGGCTTCGCTCCGTGGCGCTAGGATAAGGTCTTCCGAAAGCATCACTTGCCTTACAACTCCGTCGTCTTCTTTACACATCTTTAGAACGGTCTTCTCGTTCCCTATTCGCATAGACCTCTCATCAAAATTCAGGATGACTTTATGGGCCTTCATAAAATCCATCCTCAGTATGACTGGATCCTCAATATCGCCACAAAAACATGATGAGCGATCTTCTTACTACCCACCTCGATTGTAACCTGGGTTTCTCCTACACATCCATGCTCTTCCCATTGGCCGTCACAATTAGATAACCTCTCGAGGGAGTTCTTAAATTCCACTTTAGTCTTAAATTAACCTTTCCTGACGATAGTGTGGGTGGCTTCGGTGTCTACGACCATCTGGCAGGCTTTACCCGCAACCTTTCCTTATAGTAGTAGGCCATTGTCGTCGCATTTCAGCCTGAAACCTTTAACTGTGCTGGGGCATAAGAGAGACGAGCCGGCTTCCGCCCCTCAAAGCCGGCTACTTGTAGTTCTCCTGATTACCTTCGCCCTTTTGCTGTTTCTTGCTAGAAGGGCGTTTGCACTCTCTCTTTAAATGTCCGAATTCCTGGCAGTTAAAACATTTTAAGGACCGTTTAGTATTTGCGTTGGAGGGCACCAGTTCCCGAACCAGACACTCCACAAACCGCTCCACATTGTCTTCAATTTTCCCTTCGCTTTACCAGCACTTGGAGCGACAGATGGCTTTACATAAGTCTGCCTTACCTGAACTGGTTCCTTTTGGATGCTCTTTTTTACAGCCTCAAATTTTAAAGCTCTTGCCAGCGCTTCCCCCATCGTCCGTGATCTGGCTAACTTGATAGCCTGTTTTAATTCGGGATCCTTCAGGCCGGCCATCAGCGAAGGCACCCGCAGCAAGTACCTCCAAAAGATAATCATCCAGGCCGGGGAACGCCATTCTAACCAAGCGTGAGATATCAGCACTAAATTGTTGGAGTGTTTCTCCCGCGTGTTGGCGCCGTGTTTTGAACTGCGTCCTGTACAGCTCCTGCATATGCATGTCGCCGAACCTTCTCTCCATGTGTACGCTGAGGTGGACAAAATCTTCTCGGTAATCCTCTGGAATGCTCTGGAGATGTTCAGCGCTTCACCCAGCAGCGAGATAATCAGTGATTTTGCTTTCTCTTTTTTGCTCCAGCCATTTGCACAAGAGGCAGGATTAAATTGTAGCAAATATTTTGCCCACGATGATGCTCCGTCATAGGTTGGCGGCTTGATTTGCGCAAGAGCTCTGAACGCCACTAGAGGGCCTTCGTTTTCCTGTATGTTTTCCGTTGTAGTGGCTCCAGCTCCAACCTTAGGCAGGCCAGTCTTGGTGCTCTCCAATCGGCGTCTTACATACTGCTCTACCTCGCCAATCTTCCTCTCCATTCCGGATTTTAACTCCTCTTGGACCTTTTTCATTTCTTCTTGGACCTGGTCTAGTTCTTCTTGGACCTTGTCTATGTCATTCTTCATTCCTTCTTGGAGCTTATTTATCTCCCTCGTCTTTCATTTCGTCCTGGCCCCTTTTCGTTTTCTCTCCCATTTCCTTTAAAAATGTCATCACTTCCTCCATTTTCCGCGTTTGTATCTGGTACTTATGGGCATATACAAATTGATACTAAACTGTTACCTGTTTAGAGGTTTTATCCCACTTCTGACACCAAATGTAACGTGTTTTTCCTCTGAACTAGCTACTGCAACTAGTTTTAAGTGGGTTCGTTTAGATAAAATACTCTAAAACTTCATTAAGAAAAACACCAATTTATTGTTTTACACAATAAATTATAAATACAGCACTTAATAATCATTAGTTCACAGTTTAAACCACAAAAGTACACTTTGTTCACTTTTTATACACTTTTCACAAACGTATACTTCAATTGTAACAAGAAACTCTCCAAACTCTCTGTTGTCTCTATTTATACCCGCGGAGAAGGGTGTAGAAGGTTATCGATTGTTCTAGAAAGGGCTAGAGCGCGCCACCAGCGCTTCCTAGCGGCCACTAAGAGAACTTGATGGCACCAGTGGCTGCGTTACAATATATCTGTTTAATGAAAATTATTTTATTATGTGAATGAAAATATCTCTAGAAAATTTATTTATAAATATAACTTACATTTTAGCTTTTCTAAATGTTGGCAATGATTTATAACGTTGCATCAATCCCTGGTTAATTGCTATTTCAAAGGTTGTAAGGAAAGATTCTGATACAATTGTAGTTACAGGAGAATATTTTACAAATGGACTCCAATCAAAACTGGAAACAATTAAGTATTAGCATAACAACTTATTGCAACATAAGCATTGCTTATATCGAATGACTTCATATTAGTTCCTGACTAAATTACTAATCAAAAACACTCGAGACAAATATGAGAATAAAGAATTGCCCTATTCAGCAGCTTCCATTGAGAGATAAAGATTTAAAGCCCCGGCCATTAGATTAAAGATTATGCAAAAGTTTCTATCTTTAAATTTTCTATCAAACAAAATGCAATTTTTTGTTTACATCACCTTCAACATGAAGGTTTCTAGTGAGAGGACAGTATCTAGAACGTTGGGTGGGATTGAGATTCCTTCTGTGAAAGACGTTAGATGTAGCTTTTGACAATATATTTGGTAACTGACCTTCCCTTGCCTCTCACTAATCAGCTTTCGTGTATAATACTGAGCATCCTTGATATTTCCATTTGGGTTATACTTACCAAATGTAAATTTTGTTTTTTCTGTGTAATTTTCGTAGTTTTATTTTTATTTGGAACGAGATGGTGGCCTCATGATGACCACAAAAAAATGTCTTTTCTATTTAATTTTGTGTTTCTTTTTTAACACTTTTCCCGCTACCATTGTATTTACGAATTATGAAGTTCCAATTTTAAATTGTAATTATTATCTTCGATTATTAATTTTCAGACAGAAAAAAGCTGATAAATGGGTACTATTTAGTAACTCCTAATCAAGAAGAGAATTTTATTATTTGACTTAATGTTATTTTATTATCAAATTTGTAATCACGAGCCATTGTTTTATTGAATTTACCTTCGCTTCTGCTCACGACAGACTGATCAACTAAGGCCGCATGACCTTAAGAATTATGGTGAGTCTGTTAATCAAAATGTAAATCTAAAAATATTGCCCGATCGAAGACAAAAACGGTCCATGTTCTCTAAAATTACGAGGGCCTGGCAAAAGTGAGGTTCCTCTAATTGGAGACGAACAATATGGAAGCAACTCTCGGGCAGCTTCGTGAACACCAGACTTGCATATATGCTATGAGGCGGGAGTTGACTGGGGGGGGGGAGGTTACAATAGATTCTTTTTTTAACGCTGTGATTGTGTATGTTGTTGTGGTGGTTGGTTCCGCAGAGCTGGAAAGCATCAGAGTGTATAAACTGAATTTGATGTGTGCAAGTCTATGTTATTACACTGTCTGACAAAACGCATCCTGAAGATAGGCGAACGCCCGAAACCTGTCGATAAAAGCATCACACCACAAAATAAAGCAGGCTACCACGGAAAATGTCTCTGATGCTGTGATTGTGTACCTTGAGAGCGTTATCCCTTTCTTTACTCTATTCTATTTTAGATTAAAATTTACACTAATCACAACACAACAATATACTTACAAATCAATCTCAGCTCTCCCACCGTCAGCGACAATTGCCGCAATTCTGTTGAACCCTCCTGCTTCAATTATTCCAAATATAATTAATACAATAATCGATAATGTCATTATCACAGCTTGAATTGAATCCACCCAGACGACGCCTCTCAGACCACCCTAAATAAATAAATAAAAGAATAAAAATTGCGGCAATCTTTTTTTTTTTAGAAAAAAGGTGTATTTATTTTAGATTTATATTAGAGACATAGGTTTCAATCATACCATTGCTGTATATACTGTACACAAGAAGCAGGCAATTGGTGTAAATATATGAAATGGCATTATAAATACTGAAACATGAATTTAAATATTAAATTAAAATTCATTAAAATATTCAATAATCATTAAATAATAAAGTTCAAGATGTATAATTATTTCAATAATTATTCAGTTTGGGAATGTAAAAGTGCTATTGTATTCCTTTGTAATGGGTGCTTTTAATGAACAAAAAGAAGAAAACCCCCCCAAAAAAGACCTTAAATTAATCGCATTAACGACTTTTGAGCCTTGTGCGCCTTCGGATAACAGCTTACAAATACTTAATTCCTTTGAAAAATGAATATTAATGTGAACAATAAATTTTATAACTGCAAACCAGAGAGAGCTCACCTTCAGTGATCGTTATCCCAGCAGAATAAATGACAACCAGAAGATATAATATCTAGAAATAAACCATTGCCAATTTAAGTACATATATGTTAATACCTAATAATAAATTGCAGAAGAAGTAAAAAACATACCTCTGTTATAGAACTAAATAAAGAACCCAAACTTCTTGTTAACTTGTTGTACCTTCTTTCTAAATACTGTGGAAAAATAGAATATTTTATACTTGAAACATATATTTTTTTATATTGTTTAACTTTCAATGATATTCTTGTTTAGTCTGCTTTGGAAAGTATTTTTCGAATACAGTTAATTTTACCTTTCACTTATTATATCATAGAAGAAAAGATCATTAGGCCAAATTTATGTATACCATATAATTATAAGGAATTAATTATGTAGTTAGTAATCCAAAATGCAGGGAGTTAGAGAAATGTTAAATGAATACACTAACAAGATCACAAATTATAAGACACTAAAATTTAACTATGTGAATAAGACGATGCGAAATTGATTTTAATGAGCACATTTAAAATATGTTTGAAAAAAATATCAATAAAGATAAATAATGCTCATTGATAGCACGATAGGCTATGTACGCGGAGACAATGCTGCTCTTAGATTTGCTAAGAATCTCTATTGTTCAGTGATGTCCAGTGATGGGCAGTAATTCTATAACGAGAAAACACTGATCAGAGGCCGGTGGTGCACTGAGAAGGCTGCGAGCGCCAATGACCACAGATATTGACAAAAATGGAGCAAAGAATAGATGATTGTGGGCAGGAATCATCATGATAAATAAACAAATGCAGGAAAGAATTAATGAACGCTAATAATGTTTTAATATACATTTTTTTTGGCATTTGTTTTCACTATACAGCCAGCAACATCTATGTATTCATTAAAGAACAAGACAATCTTTAATTTCTTAAAAAAGTTATATATCCTTTATCTAATAAGGGGTGCCAATCAGCCCGCCCATCAATATGTTTTAATAATGAGGAAGCGGATCATATTAATAAATAAAAGAAAATAAACGTTCAGTAGTAAAAAATAAACATAATAAATAGAACGGAAGCTATTGGCATCAATTAGTACAAGGAGAACTTGTTACATAAAACCTTGCTGACAAGAACTGCGAAGTAATTTTCTCGCTGACTAAATCGGGACTCTGGCCGGTTGTCCTAAAGTTTAACTATAACAACCAACATTCATAGATCTGAAGATCTGTACCTTAGGAATAACTCTTTAGTTAGGGATTGATAGAGTTGCCAATGGCATCAAGTTTGTGATAATCATGAGAGTGTTTCACTGTAGATTTGTTTTTATATGGACTGCCATAGAATCAACCGATACTAATATTAACCATAACGTTTCTAAACCGGTGTAACTTATTACATTCTAATTATATATGTTATTTTCTTCTTGTTGCAATTTGTTTTTATTAGAAAAGCATGATTTTGAAACTTAACTTGCACCATGTTGAACAATCGTCATAAATCGTTTACACCATTAAATTAAATGTGATAATACTATGAGAAAATTTTCGTTATTTGAAAAATATTTATATGTAAAAATTATTTACATACCTCAAAAATAGATACAAATTTAAGGTTATAAAATACTGGAAGGTAAAAGAAATACATGAGAAAAGTAGCAACCACTGTCCCAGAACCAATAAACAGCAATTGTACTCCATAATAATATGCTTCAGCCATGGAACCAAGAATTGCAATAGTTGCAACAGAACTGAAAAATATATAATAAATTTATTCTTTCTGTATAATAAGTATACGTATACTGAATTAATTGAAGGAAATTTACCTGCTAACAATTGAAAGACAAATAGGTATTGCTGGCATTTTTCTACCACCAAAAATATATTCATCAATATTATTCGGTTTGTTTTTAGAAATACCAAATATTACTGCAATAACAATTGATGATAATAAAGTCAATGAGAATATTGTATAGTCAAACCAACTCCATTGGATAGATTCTTCAACATCCATATTTTAAAAATGTATCAACATACAAGTTGCAAAACAAAAAATAATTAAACCAGAATGGCAAAGTTTAATATTTCTTTTAATTGTTTAATATTTCTTTTAAATTGTTCAGCTAAATATTTCACAGTCATTAAATATTTACTACGTTTCACTAGTTGACGCTTATCACCAATAACACTTACTTCCATTAATTTTTGTTATTAGGCCCAATTTAAGGATACCATTCTATCATAATTGAATTCTTATCTTACAGTAATTATCGTATTCTACTTTTCAAGAATTATTTAATTGGGAAGGAACATGTCTGAATGTAAAATATTCCAGCCCTGAATTGCAAATTAAGTTTCACTTCTAAAAACATGAAATTGGTATAATCAATTGAAAATTAAAAAATTTTTAAATATATTTGTTTTAGGGGGGTAGTGATTATTAGCAAGGACTATTAACTGGGCGGTTATCTATTCAAGTCCCCCGTAAGACTGCTAAATTTTATTGTAACTGGTAAATTCACTTATAAAATCATAATATGAGCCATCACCTAATTATTGATTCCACGCCACCTAATTCGATAGTTGGATGTTATGTCCGCCTAAAAAATATAGGCATTATTTTACTTTATTTAAAAATCTTGATATAACTTTGAAAGAAGTTATATTTAGGAGCCATTGTATCAGAGGGCGGACCCAAATTATGTCTGCCTCCAGCCCCTCGCATATTCTTGTTGATAAAACTTCCAGTTTCCATGTTTCTATTCTCTTCTCCGTTAAGGGCATGTCAGCTTGTATGTAATTAATTTTCAATTACAGTCATTTTATACTAATAGGTAATTAACTCAAATAATATTTACATATTTCGTTGCATTATGCAAATAACAATAAATAACTCTTGAATAGATTTAGCATTTAATTTATTATTATTTAAATTTGGAATAGTATCAATAAACATGCAATAATATGACATGCAAATCATTTCTCATTACCTATTGATTGAAATTAAAATTTATGAACATTATTTACTTAGACCAGAAAAACTACAAATAACTTCGTAATGATCAGTATATTTTCCGTGATAGCCTGCTTCTTTTTGTGGTCATCGACTCGGTTTCGAGCTTTCGCTCATCATGAATATCATCAGTAACAAGACAAATCGCTGTAGCTCAAAAACGATTTATTCAATCAATACAAAACTTTGGCTACATTCCAACATAATCCCCAGCAACATTTATACACTTGTCCCATCGTTCTTCTAATTTGTGTATGCCTCTGGCATTAAATTCTTTGGGTCGATCTCGAAGCCACTTTTACACCTGATTTTTAACTTCTTCATTGGATTGAAAATGTTTCCCCACGTAGAACCTCTTTAGAGGGGCCAGACGAATAGAAATGCGATGGGACGAAGTCGGAGCTGTAGGGGGGATGTGGAAGGATTCCTACCCCACTTTTTGAAGTGATTCTTGAGTTAAATGTACCGACTGTGGGCGCACGTTGTCATAGTTTTCAAAATTGTAATTGACAAATTTTATAGTTAGTATACCAAATTTAATGTAATTCGGTGGAGTTCGTTGAAAACTGAAAAAAAAAACTGTTCAGTAAAAGCGCACATCCGATTTACTAATTTTCTTGAAATTAGTAATTTTGGCCATCTATTTATTTCTAATTAATTTGAGTTTGGTTGGTAGAATTGTATAATCAACTATGATAGCAGTTTAGAAGGAAACATAACCCCGCCCTTTGCCCAAAAGCCCACTTAAATGACTTCAAATGAGCCGTTTTTAGAGACAATACTGAACTGAAAAATCATATTTCAGTAAAAACTAACTTCCGGTCATCCAATTTTTATTAAAAGTCGGAATTTCACCAACACATTTAATTCTGATTAATATTATTTAGATGACAGAATTGTATAGTAAACTGAAATAGCACTTTAGAGAAAAACCTAACTCCCACCCCTCCCTCAAAAGTGCCCTTAAATGCATTTTCCTGGAGAAATGTTACAAATAAAAATTGTAGATCATTGTATTCGTAGTTGATATACCAAGTTTCAAGAAAATCGTCGGAGCCATTTTAGATAAAATCGCAAAAAAATAAAAAAAACTAGTAAAGTGGTACTTCCGCTTGAGGAATTTTGACAGATGACCTACTATCGGATCCCATGGTGATACCTAAACGGAATATTAAGTTAGAACTTTCCATGATTTTTTTGTTTTTGAGCTATGCTGTTCACATACATACAAATTACATACACGAGACCATTTTCTAAAAACCACTTTTTTGGACTCAGGGGACCTCAAAACGGATATTTCCGGTGAAAACTCGATATCGAAAATTTGTCACGATTACAATACTTCCTCTTACTACTTAGGAGTAAGAGAAAGGATCTCAAAACATGTATTTCTGGTTTTAAGTTCAATATTAAAAATCTGATACAATTGCAGTAAGCTTCTATTAACAGCATAAGAAAAATTAATGACAGAAGGTAACAATTTCATTTAAACAATATATTATATTCAAATATTTTTGCAAATAATTAATTATAAACAATGGCAAACCATACCTGGCCTACATGTGGTTTTTATCTAATATTTGATAAGGAATAATTAATGTTTGGTTGCAAAATTAAATTTATTGTTTGATGAAATAATGATTTAAGGACAAACGGCAATAAATGAACATTTATGTTTTTTAATACATTCAATTAAAGAGTAATTCTGGATTAAGTGATTTAAAACGTTCAAAATTTGTCATTAAAACGTTTAACATTGTCACTTCAAGGTCATTAACATGTCAGTTTTTTCTTTTTAAATAAGTTCACCCTCATAACATTTTTGTTTTAATATCACACTGAACTTTCCTTGATGCTCAATTTAAAAGATTCTATATTCTAATTAATGAGTTATCTAATCAACATATTTTAATCATATCTATGACCGGGAACATAAATAATGTTCTCTATATCTGTAAAGCGGCCCCTACACTGTAGTGTACCACTGAAGTGGTACTTTAGCTGAAAGCATAACGCTACTGTTCCCCCCAGAATCCCTCAAAAAATCAATGTTCCCCGGGAAAATGTTTGAAATTTACAGAGATAAGTATTTATGTGTGTAAATAGTATACGAAGTTTAAAGAAAATCGTTGGAGCCGTTTTCGAGACAATTACGAAAAACTGAAAATTAAAAAAAATTATTTAGTAAAGTCATACTTCCGGTTGATGGATTTTGTCCAATATCTTCGTGTCGAACGCGGTGATTATTACGAAATACCACGTTTTAGCTTGCTGCGATTTTTCGTTTTTCGTGCACTATCTATGCACATAAATATCTATCCACTTCCGCAGTAATATTGATTAATAATGAGATGTTTAATGATGATTACTTTCACACTTTAATGGACAGCTTAATAAAACTAAGTTGACGTGTTTGAAGGTGTTCGGTATATAATATAAATTTAAATTTGCCGCCAACAGCGTACAATAATTTTATTTCGGGAAGGGTATTGTACTGCCTTGATAATAATTTACTAATCAATTAGGCTTGCCCTAAGAGTAGAGAGGGGGATAACCTATTCATTTTCTCCTCTCTCTGTCAGTCGTATGTAATACTGGAACTAGCAAGTTGCAATGCAGCACTCTTAGTAGTAAATCTGTCTATACAAACCCGGTTGCCCTCAATTTTGAAAACCCAAGTTTTCCACTTCTGGTTTTCCTGGATAGTGTCAATAAACTGGTCTTTATCGAGTAAGCGGCTCCGGTTCTCTTGGGCCTGCATGCATAGGTTCATTGAGAAACCTCATGGTTGTTACTTCCGGGTGGTTTCCCGCCGTGCAGCTTCTGGGAGCCCGTTTAAGTATTATCTACGATCATCAGCCAAGTGACAGTGTATTGGTCAAGACACAAGAGTTGGAGGCACATAAGAATTATTACCTTAGATATACGAAATAAGAACACATAAGAACTATTTCCTACTTACTATTCTCTTTGAAGTATCCCATCAGGATTTCTTTAATTGAATTCCCTATAGAGATAACTTGCAGATACTAAAATCACCCAAGAAAATTTACAAGCTCATAGAAATATCATTTATATCTTGGAACGCGGAATCCCTGGCTGCCAGTGTTGGAAGACCCATATCGTCCTTAGCCCATATCGGGGAAAAAGGGAAACGAAAAATAGGAATAAGGAAGTAATTCTTATGTGCCTCCAACTCTTGTGTCTTGACCAATACACTGTCACTTGGCTGATGATCGTAGATAATAATTAAACGGGCTCCCAGAAGCTGCACGGCAGGAAACCACCCGGAAGTAACAACCATGAGGTTTCTCAATGAATCTATGCAGGCCCATAATTCATAATTTTCTCGAAAACGGCTTCAACGATTTCTTTTAAACTTCGTATACTATTTACCCACATAAATACGTATCTGTTGTGGTGGTTGGTTCCACCACAAATACGTATCTCTTTATATTGACACATTTTCCCGGGGAACATTGATTTTTTGAGGGATTCTGGGGGAACAGTAGCGTTATGCTTTCCTCTAAAGTACCACTTCAATATAAATATGGTTTTTACCAGCTAAATAATATTTATACACATTAGAAACATCTGGTATTTTATCCGTCGTAGCATGCAAATTTTCCAACTTGCCGTTTGCTGCCAATCTTCTTACATATCAATTTACCTAGATATTTTCTTGTATTAATCTTGCTTGGATTTCACATTTATTTATTATTTTGTACAAGCTTTTGACTGTTCATAAACATTGCCTTTCTACAAACATTATCTATTCTTATTAGTACAGTATACGCCTGTAATTTTTTATCCCCCCCCCCCCTAATAAAAATTACTTAATAAAACACTGCGTACTTTACAACACTATTCTTCAAATCATGCTATTTTTTATACACTATTTTCTAGTGTCTAATCATAATTTATAATAATTCCATTTTGTCATTAAACACACACGTAGTATAACATAACCTTATAACCTCCCACACATACTCGTATGTATACAATCAACAAACCAACAAGTGTGAGTGTAACAGAGACATTACGTTGAAGTGAACTCTCTATACGAACTTAGCGAATATGCTCTGATGACGGATGAAAATCCGAAAACGGTCAGGAACAAAAGAAATATGCTGCTACGATGTATAAAATACCAGATACGGATATGCAAGCATTGCGGACCCATCCACCTATTCAGCACATTAGAAACATTGATAGAATTCCAAATTTGTAGCAAAACGGTTAACCAGAAGTGCGATTTTACAGAATAGGTTCTTGGAATTTTCTCGAAAACGGTTACAAGGGATTTTTTTAAATTGGAATTCTTACTAATTAGATAAAATGTATCGCTTTTATTTAAAATATTTTTTTGAAAAAATTGATTTTGGAGGGGTATTGGAGAAGTTTGATAGTTGGTTTAAATTTAAATTTGCACAAGCTTTCTTGTTTTTTGATAGGGGGCGCTCCACATAATGCCACTGAGTTATACAAGTAAAATCGCCCACAAATATTTTAAAAAAATTCACGCTATACATCTCAGCCAGCAACCTGCACCTGTATATCCTCCCAGTATCGCAATATAACACTTGGCTTTAGAGATATAGAGAACGTTATTTATGTTCCCCGTCATAGATATGATTAAAGTATGTAGATAACTCATTAAATAGAATATAGAATAGAATAGAATATGTTTATTTGACTCATAAGGTATACATCCTATAGCCATAAGTTTGGACATTAACAAAGACAAAAAAAAAAAACCCAATAAAATAAGATTATGCAAATTACATTATCATAATTCAGCTATAAATAAATGAAACTGAGGTAATTGTAAAATCTTCGTACAAAAGAAAAGCAAACTGTTATGTATAAATCAAAGCAAAATACAACTGAACAACAAGCAAAAATAATAATAATAATAATAATAAAATAAAAATAAACAACTTAGAACAAAAATAAATATTCTCTCTTCGGAAATAAACACCAATCATAAATTTCTTATATTTAAACTATGGACGCTATATACAAACAAACTATTTAATTTATCTATTGTATCTATTGTTAACAGTTGTATCAACTGATCTGTTTTATTTGGAACCTTATTTATAAATCTTCTTAAATATTTATTTCTATATATTAAATACGCCGGACATTCTAATATGAAATGTAGTATGTCATCTTTTCTATTGTTTAAACAAAATTTACAGTTCTCATCGTAATGAAATTGATATTTTTTACCTTTGAAATAAATATTACAGTGTTTCATATTTGCCATTCTAAGTTGGGATACAAGTCTTAATTTCGTTATATTACAGTTAAATTTTAAATAAGATTCGCAACCTTGAAGAGTACTAATCGAGCGGTAAATCGGGTTGTATGATGAATTTAAAACTGAATTTATATCATTACTAATTAAATGGTTTTCCAGTTTATAAAAAGTACTAAGTTTTTCTTTTTTTATCATGTTCACGTTTTGCCCTTCCCATAATGGAGAAGAACCTAAAGAAAACAGAATATTTCTCATTTCGTGGGCCCAATTAAAAGGAATGGAAGTAGATTGCATGAGGCCTAATAGTTTTAAATAGCACAATTTCGGTAAACGATCATCTGGCATAGACAGTAATTTAATCCACCACTGATACATTTTTTTAAACACTCGAAATTTACAATGGCTTCTACCAGTTTCGAGGCGAACATAGCAGTTCGGGGTGTTTTTCTGCAGATGGAGAAGTGTTTTTAGAAAGTTTAATTGACTCCGTTCAGTCGTCTCTAAACACTGTATGCCCCACACCTCTGATAAATACAGAACAACACTTTCGGACATGGAATCAAATAACTGCACTTTGGTCACCCAACAGTCCGATTTACAACGTTTCAGAATTTCTAAAACCGCGAATTGGCTACAACTCCTTTTTTAAGAAAAATATCTCCCGTTCGCGTAAATTTTCCTGACGAAAACATAGGAACACCTAGATATGTGAATGATTTTTCGCAATCTATACTATTATTGTTAAAAGTAAAATTTTTATGTTTTTTCAAACGACCTTTATGAAATGGAACTATTTTAGTTTTTTTAACATTAACTGATAAATTATTTAATTCGCAATATTTCCCCAATATTTTTAACTTTGATTGGGCGTCAGCCCATGAGTATGCCAAAATAACTATATCGTCTGCATATAACTGTAATATCAGGTCTCTATTATTGTAAATATTTAGACCTTGTGCTCCTTGGGCTTTGAAGTAATCTATTAAATCGGAAATGAATAAATTGAAAATTAAGGGGGAAAGAATTTCTCCCTGCAAAACCCCGGCTGTAACAGGAATTTCATTAGAAAGTTTGTCATTTTCGGATATAACCACCGACGCGTATTCATACATCTGTTTTAAAAATCTAATATATTTCACACTTACGCCCAATTTAAACAATTTATGCCATAAAATATTATGACAAACAGAGTCGAATGCTTTCTTTAAATCGACAAATATAGCCCAAACTTTCCTTTTTTGGTGATGTAATTGAATGTTAATAACTGAGCTAAGTGTAAATATTGCGTCCGTACAACCTCGTCCGTTCCGAAATCCCATTTGCTCTTCTGGAATAACTTGATTGTTTTCAGCCCAGGTATTAAGCCTAATATATAAAATTGAAGTTAAAATTTTTACTACAGTATTAAAAATCGAAATACCTTTATAGTTACCTGGATCTAACTTATTACCTGATTTAAATAATAATTTAAGTTTTATTTTAGCCCAAGTAGAAGGAATATCCTCACTACACCATATTTTATTTAATAAATACAATAAATAATGTTCCCAAGCAGGGGGCAGCATCTTTAAGCACTCATTGGGTATCATGTCCAGCCCCACAGCTTTGTTAATTTTAGATTTTTTGATACATGATTGTAATTCATCAAGTGAAATTTCATCATCCAACTCGGGACAAAAGAAACCGAAATATGAGTCCTCAATTTTTCGCAATGGCACAAAAATTGATTTGTAATACACTTCCCAATCATGAACAGTTATAGAATTAGAAACACTATTTTTTATGCGAAATTTTGATATTGTACTCCAAAAATCCGATGGGTTGCGCACATGACGTAATTTTACTTTAATCTCTTCAAGGTACGAAGCTTTACACAATTTTATTAAATTTTTATATTTACATTTACCCAACAAATAATGCTCCAATACATCATTCCTATAATTATTTTTAATTAGGTTTTTGTGCAGTTTGCTTAATTCCCGTTTCGCATTAACACATTCAAAATTAAACCAGGGTTTATTCCTACTTGACCCCGGATTATTATCAGTACGCTTTAAATATAGCATTCCTGAAATTTTTAAACAATTTTGTAAAGTTGATATAAAATTATCATACAATTCCTCGGTAGATGTACTACTAAAGTAAACATTATCTGATAAGCTGAGAATCACATTAAATTTAGCTAAGTTCGTGTTACATCTGTTTATACGCCAAACATTAGTATCATTATTTAAACTAAAATTATTACATTTTAATTGAACATTTATTTTTAAAACGCAAACTTGATGATCAGATATAGGCGAGATATTATTTATTTCAAAATTACTAATATAAGCAATCAAACCTGTAGAAGCCCAGACTAAATCCCCTACACTGCACCCCTGTTTACCAATAAATGTATATTTACCTGGTCTGTCTCCCACTGACCTGCCATTACACAAAAATAAACCTAACTTTTCCATTATGTCTACCAAACAAGACCCTCTATGATTGATCATTTTATCAGAAGATAATCTACTAGAAAATAATTTAGAATTTTCAAAAACGGCTTCATCTAAGGAGTCAAGTTCACCTAAACGGACGTTAAAATCCCCTCCGATAATTAAATTAGAATCGGGGTGAATCTCTAAGACTTCTTTTAAGTCGGACAAAAATAAATCAGTAACATTATCAAAATAATGACCAGATCTCCAATACACTGCACCCAAAATAAAAGAATGAGATTCAATATTTACCGAGAGACAGATCCACCTTTCATTGGACACCACTGGTGTCACTTGACACTTCACACTCTTCTTTATAAATACAGCCAAGCCTCCACTCGCTCTTCCCACGTTAGATGTTTTCACCGCCTTTGACCAATAACAGTTGAAATCTTGAAGAACGGAAGGTACAGCTGTCAGTTCAGAATGAAGCCAGGTTTCCATTAAACAAATAATATCTAGCCCAATCAAGTAGTTTATCTCCGCAGCACACAAATTGAATAGAGTCCCGAAGCCAGTCATATTCCAAAATCTAATCTTCAATGCCTGATTACATGTAATATTTACTTTTTTGAAAGTGTTTTTGTCTTGGGACTTCCAATTTTTATTTTTTTCGCTTTTCTTTTTTTGCTGTAGCTATTCCCAGATCTATCAGACTCAGCTGGCGGAATATCCGAATCACCTTCAATAGAGGAAATTTCACTACCATCTTCATCTCTATCTGAGCCTCTCTCTAACATGAATAAATCTTTTTGAGTTCTTATTACGATGGCCGGAGTTCCTTGAGTTTTCCTCGCACGAAGAATGCCATTTCTATACCATAGGAAATTAATAATACCAGCCTTCAAATAATCTTTTCCTTTCAGATAGAGATTATATATTTCTTTACTCATGTTCTCTGAGATATAAATTGGAACTGTTTTATTAACTGATGCCTCAGCGAATAAATTAGTCGTAAGTATCTCTCTTTTCCCTCTGCAAGCTTTCAAAAAATTCATTTTATCTTGATTTCGTAAAAATTTAATCAGTATAGGAGCTACAAATTTATCATTGAATTTCGAAGCTCTATAATAAAAATCTAGCATTTCTTTCTTAATTTCAAAATCAATTGCATTAACAATAATACTTATTTTGAGAAATATATCTTCATTATTTCCAAATGGAGCATTAGAGATTCTAATTTTATTAGAGATTGTGAAATTGTGCTGGTCACTGGTACGAATTTTAATCAATTGTATTTCTTTTTCCCAGCAATTCCTTTATTTCTTCTAATCTGTAGAGTCTCGGACGTGTGGGGGATTGGCCCACAGAGTCCCAGCATAGTGGAGGGGCTGCCCCCTTTCGGTTCCTATGCTAACCGTTCCACTTCAGGGATCACCGATGTTTTCTAACCCCTTACTCCCCGAGACGTCCTGATGTTCTGGACCATTCGGGTTGTGGGTTTTGGTCGTTCAGTTCCTGCCTAGGCAGTTTCCAGGGGCATCACGAGGGGTGAAGAAATTCGAGAAGAAGTTAAGAATAAGAAAAAGGCATGGCAAGATTATTTGCAAACTAGAGGCTTAGATAAATATGAGACATATAAGGAGCAAAGAACACGCGTAAAGAATTTAGTATTGGAAGCAAAGAGAAAGTCCTGGGAAGAATTCGGAAATTGTATGGAAGAAAATTACAAAGGAAATCAAAAACTATTTTATAAAGTACTTAAGAATATGAAAAGAGAGAAAGAGCCAGCATTAAAATACATAAAGAATAAAGAAGGAAAGGTAATAAGTAATGAAAAGGATATAATGGAAAGATGGAAGGACTATTTTAAGGAGCTTCTTCAGGGAGAAAATAAGGAAGGGGATGAGGCGGTCAATATAGGAAGGAATCAAGATGACAATAAGTTCGAGGAAGACGATTATATAGATGAACATGAGCTGGCATTGGCAATAGAAAATTTAAAGTTAGGAAAAGCTGCCGGGCATGATAACATAACGCCAGAAATGATTAAGTTCATGGGGGCTACTGGAGAGAAAATTATGCTGCACATATTCAATTTAATTTGGAAACAGAAAAGAATACCAGCAGATTGGGAAATTTCTGTTATCATCCCTATATTTAAGAAAGGGGACAATCGGGAATGTGGCAACCACAGGGGGATATCTTTGCTTTCCGTACCCTGTAAATTATACTCCAAAATCTTGGAGAGGAGACTCAGAGAAATGATAGACGGTCAAGTGCATGAAGCTCAATATGGATTCAGAAATAATCGGAGTACACAGGATCTAATATTTACCTTGCGCCAAATAAGCGAAAAGGTGATAGAAAAGGATAAAAAAATGTATGTTTGCTTCGTGGATCTAGAGAAAGCATTTGACCGCATTAGACGGACAGATATAATGGAGTCTCTCGCAAAGAAAGGAGTGAATGAAGGTCTAAGGAAAGCAGTAGAAAGTTTATATGTCCGCACAAGAAATTATGTAAGGACGGCCAACGCCCATTCACAAGAATTTGATACATGCTCGGGTATCCGTCAAGGTTGCAGCCTCAGCCCTCTGTTGTTTATAATTGCCTTGGACGATGTTTTCGAAGAAGCCAATTAAGGATGAGAAACGGTTATTACCGAATGTCTTGTGTAAGGCTTAGCCTACTAGCATTCGCTGACGACATAGCCGTGTTGGCCAATACCCCAGAGAACCTGCAATATAATATTAATATCCTTCATGAAGAGCTAAGGAATATTAATATGAGTATCAGTGTGAACAAAAGTAAAACTATGGAAATCAGCCGTAAGAATGGCGCACCACTGAGAATAAAGCTAGCTCAGGAGGGTATGGAGCAGGTCGCCAACTTTAAGTACCTGGGAGTGAACATTAATGAGGAAGGCCGAATAGATAAAGAAATTAATGATAGGATAGCATCGGCAGGAAGATTGTTCAATGCTCTGAAGAAAGGTTTTATTAATAAAAAGGAAGTGAGCAAGGGTACAAAAGTGGCAATATTCAAATCCACCTACATCCCGGTCTTAACATACGGCAGCGAGTCGTGGGCCATTACATCTAAGCACCACAGTTTGCTCCAGGCATCAGAAATGAGGTTTTTACGAAGAATCGAGGGAAAAACAAGAAGGGATAGAGTACGAAATGTCAACATAAGGAATAACCTCGGCGTTAAACCTGTGGAGAGCGTGCTTCGAGAGAACAGGCTCAGATGGTTTGGACATCTGATGAGGATGGAGAGCGGCAGCATGGCAAGGACTTGCTACGAGACTAAGACGCAGGGTCAGCGAGGAAGGGGAAGGCCTCGAACTACATGGGAAGATGTCGTCAGGAATGACTTCACAAAAAAGAATTTAGATTGGAATAGGCGTGGTACTTTGGTGCAGGATAGGGACCGCTGGAAGGTTTTATATAAGGGATCCTCTACACCGAGAGGTAGAAGAGGAATGGACTAAGAAGAAGAAGTATTTCTTTTTTTAAACACGTCTTTTCTTTTTTGAACTCCATACATTCCTCTTTTAATTTAGAGAACTCATTTTCTAGTATTTTAATATTTGATTTAATATTTACCTCTAGGTTGCTGATTGATTTAATTGTATTTTGATTCTCAAGTTTTACTTCAGTTTTGAAAGAAATAAGATCTTTATGGACTCTATCTATTCTTTCCAATATACATGACAAAGCATCCCCACTAATGCCACTCGCACTGCTAGTAAGTTTCTCCCCACCACTAGACAATGAATTCTTATCTGCTGGCATTTTATTCACTTTATATTAAAACTTTTTATTTTTTAATTTAATTGCGATGGTTTACTGTGATTCAATCACAGTATCGTGTAAAATGTATCTTAAACTACAAGTTAAGTTTAAAAAAACACTCGAAAACCACTTGTAACTGCATAAAAAAAGCAAATTTTACGGAGCACAAATAAACGTGACTACACACTAACAAATCAGGGTCCAAACTCATTAAATAGAATATAGAAACTTTTAAATTGAGCAACGAGGAAAAGTTTAGTGTGATATTAAAACAAAGATCATATGAGGGTGAACCAATTTAAAAATAAAAAAAAATCTGATGTGAAACAATCACACAACTTTCTCTTACTCCAGTTCTCAAAATTATAATTGACAAATTTTATACTTTGTGTACCAAATTTATCGAAATTCGTCGAAAACGAAAAAACTGTTCAGTAAAAGCGCACTTCCGGTTTACTAAATTTCGGAATTTTGGCCATCTATTTATTTCTAATTAATTTTCTTTTGATGATAGAATTGTATAATCAACTACGATAGCACTTTAGTGAAAAACATAACTCCACCCTCTCTTAAAAGTGGCTTTAAATGAATTTTCCCAGAGAAATGTTTCAAATAAAAATTGTACATCTTTGTATGTGCAGTTTATATATGAAGTTTCAAGAAAATCGGTGGAGCCATTTTTGAGAAAATTGCAAAAAAAGCAAATAATCCAACTAGTAAAGTGGTACTTCCGGTTGAGGAATTTTGACAGATAACGTACTGTCAAATCCCATGGTGATATCTAAGCGGAATATCAAGTATCCATTTTCTATGGTTTTTCGTTTTTGAGCTATGCTGTTCAAATACATACATACATACACACGCGCGCGCGCACACACAGACCATTTGCTAAAAACCACTTTTGGACTCAGGAGACCTCAAAACGGATATTTCCGGTGAAAACTCAATATCGAAAATTTGTCACGATTACAATACTTCCGCTTGCTAGAATTAAGAGAAAGTAATACTATGAGTAACAGAAAGTAAAAAACTGACATATTAATGACGTCGAAGTGACAATGTTAAACGTTTTAATGACAATGTTGAACGTTTTAAATCACTTAATCCAGAATTAATCTTTAATTGAATGTTTTAAAAACATAAATGTTCATTTATTACCGTTTGTCCTTAAATCATAATTTCATCAAATAACATTTTTAATTTTGCAACCAAACATTAATTATTCCTTATCAAATATTAGATAAAAACCACATGTAGGCCAGGTATGGTTTGCCATTGTTTATAATTAATTATTTGCAAAAATATTTGAATATAATATATTGTTTAAATGAAATTGTTACATTCTGTCATTAATTTTTCTTATGCTGTTAATAGAAGCTTACTGCAATTGTATCAGATTTTTAATATTGAACTTAAAACCAGAAATACATGTTTTGAGGTCCTTTCTCTTACTCCTAGTAGTAAGAGGAAGTATTGTAATCGTGAAAAATTTTCGATATCGAGTTTTCACCGGAAATATCCGTTTTGAGGTCCCCTGAGTCCAAAAAAGTGGTTTTTAGAAAATGGTCTGCGTGTATGTTTTTATGGTTTTAGGATAACTTATCTCCCCAAAAATATTGATAAAATTTAAATTATGCGAATAAGTAATAAATCAATTACCTGGCAATATATGAAAGTGATACAGGCACCATAGGCATTTTCTTATTATCAAATATATATTCATCCAATGTTTTTGAACGACAAACGGCAAAGTAAGTCAGTCAAGTCTCTCCTACCCCTGCTACCTGTCGGCGGAGAGAGGATCCTAGGTTTTTAGAAAATGGTCTGCGTGTATGTTTTTATGGTTTTAGGATAACTTATCTCCCCAAAAATATTGATAAAATTTAAATTATGCGAATAAGTAATAAATCAATTACCTGGCAATATATGAAAGTGATACAGGCACCATAGGCATTTTCTTATTATCAAATATATATTCATCCAATGTTTTTGAACGACAAACGGCAAAGTAAATCAGTCAAGTCTCTCCTACCCCTGCTACCTGTCGGCGGAGAGAGGATCCTAGGCTTTGCCCTTAGGGCAGGACATGCCATCATTGGCTACACCTGTGTGTTATTGGCTCATTTCGCATAAATAATTTGTTTGGTTACAAGGCATACTAGCCAAAAATAAGTGTAAATTCCAGGATTTTGGAAATCAATTGCCAGTAGGAACAGTGGTACACCTTAAGAAAGATAATATTCCTCCGTTCCAGTGGAAGACTGCTCCACTACAGGTTTCATCCAGGCACTGATGGTACTGTGCGAGTGGCAACCGGTCGATGACCACAAAAAGAAGCAGGCTATCTTGGAAGATATCTCTGATGCTTGCCAGCTCTGCGGAACCAACCACAACAAATAAATACATAGATTAAACCAATTCAAATAAATTGGTAATCCATAAAAAAATTATATAAATAAAAATGCACTTCCATCCACCATTTTGCCCAAAACCTTATTGGCAAATGATTTATAAAATATATGAGGCATGCAAGAAGGAGCAAGAATTCAACTTTAATAAAAAAAATGTTACTTAAAAATGTTAACTTAAGGATGGATGATCATGATGCGCCAACTTATTGTATTTTAAGTCGGAGGGGCGGAGCCACCGGAATAGGTCACTAAGGGCCATAGGGTGTTAAGAGGGAGCTCCCGGGAAAGCCACCAAATGCTTTTTCAATAATTCCATTTTTTTTTTATTATTTAGATTTTATCTGTATTGTATGGGGAGGGGGCTGCGCTAATTCAATTACAGATAAAATGCAAAATATTTAAAAGAAACGAAATAAAAATATTAAGCACAATATTGTGGTGTAGGTGATGGATACAGTTTACAAAAAAAGCCTGTAGAATGCGCTCGTGAGAGGTTAACTGTTCTACATTTTTACTAAAAGATATTTGCTTTGCTTACTTTAAATGTAATTCTTCAGTAATATTTGGCGAACAACCTTCAATACTAACAATTTTAGTATAATATTTAATTTTACCAGAATTCACAGCTGACTGTATTCCCAGACCTAGCCAAAGAGACACAATAACACCTACAAATCCACCAATAATAGCACCTTGTAATAAATTTTTCCAAAAATAATTTAAATTCAGATAAAGAACCTTAATTCTAAATCGTAGTCGTTAAACTATTACCTTAGAGTTACCTTTACGATAAAACATGCCGAATGAAATAATAAATATAATTACTCCATTAGTGAAGCTGATTGTTGTTTTAAACAGCAGTGAACATAAAGCTAACACATTTAGGACAGGAGAATTGGTAGCGAATATATAGAGCAACTTTATCGATTGATTGGATCTGCAGAAACGTGCAAAGAGAACGACAAGAATTCTTCTTTCCTTAGAATACGAAGTTCGAACAATATACAAAAAAATGGGACTACCGAACAACATTCCCTACTGGTCTTCACTGCTCTCTTGAAAAACGTACGTACACAATTAATGTAAACGGTTTACTAATTTAAAATCTGGTTAATCGAAATAACCTGGCGCCCAACAACTAGTGTCTAAGCTTTCCTTTATAATAAATGCAAATTGTTTCTTATGTAATCGACTTCTTATGTAATTTTCAATAAAGGCAAAATATTGTGTATTTGCGAGCATTATTGAGCCAAAAAAATCATTCTGAGCCTGATCAATATTCCAGCGACTATCTTTTCAATGTTAATGAAGCTGTGTCCAGGCCTATTCCAGAACAGTGTAGCACTTTTTCTTTGTATAACTGCCACCTTTTCAGAACTTTAAGCAGGAACAAGCTGGCATCATATGAAACATTCGCTAACGGTTTGGACAACAGCCGAACGACTACCTCCTTAGAGATCTCCATCAGCCATTTGCGCTGAAATGATGACGGTGAAACATTTAATAGTCGACTGCCTACACCTTGACAAAGTGAGAAGAAATAGGGCTGCCTCAGACACTAGATAAAATACTGGAAGACAAGCAAGATAGTGTACAAGTTCCACAATAAAACTGACTATATATAGTACAAAGTAAAAAACCATGAGTTTATAAGTCAATGACTCTTAGCGTAGTGGCTGAATAAATAAATAAATAAAATAATAAATTTGTATAATTTATTTTTAAATTTACCTATTACAATTAAATCTATTATCTTATTTTTAATTATTATCCTATCTCGGGTGGGCCATGTCCCGGCACCGCAGCCAACAGAGGCTTATTGTGCCACTATTTTTAATTAATTATCATATAATTGCATTGGCTTTATTTCAAAATTGTAAAAATGATTCTCACCATAATTTTTCAGCCTTTTTATAAGATTTCTATTTTAAGATTTTACATCTTTTTTTTATTTTTATATCTCATCTCAACGTTTCGACAGTTCCATCTGCCATTTTCAAGATAGCTTAATATATTTTTTTACTGGAGTTAAATTTAGTTTTATCCATATATTTCGCAATTAGTTGGAGGTTATTTCTTGTCAATTTTGTTTATGCTCATTTCTGTAGATTTCATACTACTTGTTAATTAATAATATTTATTACTTATTTTGTTTTATGTATTTTCACCATAAATGCCTTGATATTTTATTAAAATTTCAATTTTCATTATCTATTTCGTTTTAGGTTAAGATGAGCCATGTGCCATGAAGTTTTCAGAACCAATCCTAATTTTTGTTTTATTTAAAGGCCGAAATGGTTTGTCCTGCCCTGCTAGTGTTTTACTGGTAGACTCTTAAAATATTATTAATTGATAAGTAGTATGAAATCTACAAAAAAGAACTTAAACAAAATCGACAAGAAATAACCAAGTCATTTCGAAAAAATTCTAAATTTCAGTATATTATGAGAAATTAATTGTAGCTTAACAGTTCCTTTTGTATATATTCCTTTAGTAGGTAAAACAGAAGAAAAAACTCCTTTTATGTTCAAAACAGTTGTTCGGTCGCGGCACCTTTGAGGCTTATATTTCATTCTATTTCTCCATATTTCTATTTTATTTATTGCCCTGTTTATTACGTTTGGATTTTAATCCCCTGCTACTTTCCAAACAATAATTTTCTGTTTCTTCCTTCATCTTCCGCCGCGTTCCCACGCTTCCCTGCATTTTCCCTCTCTCTCTGTTTTTGGTGGTGGGATTGCCGGCACCTTCATCTTCGGACTGCGCGCGTTATTTCCGTTTCCCTTACCCTTCAAACCTTCTGTATTCCTCAAAAACTTAACTCACTTGCTCCTTATACCTCGCCTAGTGAACGTGTGTTTGCCGCTTCCTTCTAGTGCCAGTGCCTTTACTTCACCTTAATAATTTATTCGCCGTATTCGCGCCTTCGTGTTTAAATTAATTATTTACTGTCTCCGTGAGACGCAAGAATCTTCTTTCCTCGCCGCCAGTGAAGAATCACTCACCCTCCGCGCCTGGGTTCTTCTAGTACCATCAGCCACTTCACCCGCTTCCACGAAGCAGTCTAACCCCCCTTCCTCTCTCCTCAAATCTTTCTTTCGCCAAACTACACACATACATATGCACACCTGCACTCACACTGATTCACACACACACCCACCTCCTCCTTCTTCAGTCCGCCTATCACTTCAGCGTCACGCCTTCAACTCATCACTCACCGTCAGCAAAGGGTAAGTCTCATTTTCATTTCTTTGCACTGGTTTTTCATTCCGCTTCTTGGCGTACGCTCGCCCCCGCACCTTGGGTGTCTGCCGCGCAGACAACAGTTTTATTAAGTATTTATATTTTTGCCAGAATTGTCACTCTCTGTAAGAGATGCATACATAAATAATATATTTTACACTCATTATTATTGTTATTGGAAGTTAATTTTTTCTATTTATTGCTGTTGATTTATTGTGACTTTTCAAACGAAACGAAGAAAATTTTTGTTTTATAACACTTCATATTTTTTCATTTGTACAATTTGTGATGATATTCTGTTATGAGCTACTGAAATCATTGTAACAGATTTTGTATCTATTACAAATATATAATTAGACTATCAATTCAACTGACTTGTGAAAAAAGACTACAAAAAATGTCAATGTCTCTTTCATTCGATAAATACTGTGATTTCTACTAAATGATACGAGATATATTGTGAAACTGTGCCAAAAATGGTTTATGATTCCAATTCTGACTTTCCTCAGTATTTCATTATAATTAATAGAAATGCAAAAGACTTTGGCTTCGGTTTTGAGAACATTTCAGTTTAATAACGCATAAATCGACGTTTATCATATTATATTGCTTAGTAATCTAATCCAACATACCCTGAAAAAAGCCTATATTGCAATAGAGACGAAACGTCGGTTTATAACAAACCACTGACCTTTAGACTGTGAAGATTGATAAAAAATGTTAAAATCCAAAATTTCAATCTGATTAAAACTAAATATATTAATTTACTGATTTTTATGTAATATTAGTTTTAGAAATAGTAAATAATATTGGAATTTTTTTAAAGGGAATTTCTTCAATAAATAAATTAATAGAAAATTTGAGTATATAATGCCTTATACTTAAACAGACTTTTAAGAAATTTTGTCAATTAAAAATACCAGATTTGCAATATGAAATTACGGGATTGCTTAATCCAAGCTGTTTGTTTTTAAACAGTGGCGACCTTTCCTACGAAAGAAACAAAAGTCTGTTTAAAAAAAAAAATTTCTCTGAATTTTTAATCAAACACCGCTTCTATTTGTTTTAAGAAAGTAAAACAATCTTCAAAGGTAAACAAAGCGTGTTTTAATTTTTTGTTTATTTTTTGTTTTTAATCCCCAAAATGTTTGAACTTTGCTTCACTATGGTAGATCTTGGAATAGGAAAATTTGTGTTAAAAAAAATATCTTACCACTGAACAACCGATTTTATTAATTATTAAAACTAATCGGCTATCATACCAGCAGTATATTTAAGATACTACTTATTAGAGTCTACTCAATAAGATAAATTTTTATGGCGTTTACAATAGATAGTATAAAAGTTTTCTAGTAATATTATGCAAATGTTTAACTTAAACTTATTATTATAATTATAAAATAATCTTAATTTAATATAAATTAGTTAAGTTGACCGTTGTTGATGATAAAAGGAAAGTGATGGTTGACAGTGACCAAAAGAAAAAAGACTTTTTTATAAAACTGTTTTCTCTTCAACCCTGCAACCCATCGTTTTCCTGGAGTTTAAATTTAACTGATAATAACCATAAATATTAAAATGTATTAACTGGGAACAGTGAGTTGTTCCATTTCTTCTATTGTTCTTGCTGTATTATCATTTGTTCTTCTCAGTTGTGGAATAAGTAAATTTTCATCCACACAGTCTTCACTAGCTGTAAATATAGTGACCACAAAACCAACTAGTACACTAACTAAAAATCCAATTGCTGTAATAAGATTGAATGATAACCTATATGGATATGCTAGATCTTCAGAGTAAGTTACAGGAACATGTCCTCGATATCCCATTGTTGTTATGCTGAAATATTATTTTTCTTATATAGTTAGAAATTTTTTTAAAATCCTATATTTAAATATATTCAGTGAATTGTATATACTACATTTGAAATACTTACTTTAAATCTAATTGTTCAGTTATATTCTGATGACATCCTTCAATACTGACAATTTTAGTGTTATAATTGATATCGCCAGAATCTATAGCAGATTGACTTCCTACAGCTAACCATACTGAAACGATAGTTCCTGCTAATCCACCTATTACAGCCGCCTGTTATGAATATCAAACGGTAGATTAATAAAATCAACAATAAAGTGATTTTGATTTATTTAATCCATACTTTTTCTTTTAATTCTAGAGTTGAATTATAACTGTGAAGAAAGATTTGTTATGAAACTTTAAAAATCAAACATTCTACACCTTCTGTAATTACTTCTATGTAAGTATTTAGTTCAGTGTTCCCCAAACTATACTCTGCGATCATTAATGGGAACAGTAACTAGAACTACAGATTTTTTTTAAATTTATTTTGAAATTAAGTTAATGGAAAGGTTAAAACCTTTTTATAATTTCTTTTTTGAAAGCTGAAATAACTTTGACAATATTCCTGCCACTACCACCAACATAACTTTTAAGTAGAGCAGTACTTTAAGCAGACTTTTTTTTTTTCAGATGAAAGTCATTAAATCAAAACAAGGAATAGCACGGATGTAAAGATGGAGTGGCATCATTATCACCAATAAAACACAAAATTTACAAATTGAAGAGAAAGGAGCAAGCTCATTTGTCGGATTCAAAATTATAGGTAATTATAATTTTCATAGTTTTATTAATATGAAACAAATAATAAATCTTTGTTTTAAACTTCCAGGTGGTAAAATTTATTTGTTTATTTTAGAATTTTACGATTTTAAGTAACGATTCTTGCTCCTGAAAGCAAAACTAGCTCAAAAACTCAAAAAATTTGATTTCTTTGATTGATTATTACTAAATTCTTAATTATTTCGAAATTTGTTAAAGAGAATCGTGAAATATTGAAAAACCACTCATAATGTGGTCGCACTTTCGATATACGGATTTTGCACGAAATCTTCGTTTCTAAAGCGGTTGGTAATATCTAAACGGACTGCCAAATTTGAGTTCCAGGCGTTTTTTCGTTTAGATATTAGTTAATACACACATATAACAAACCATTCGCTAAAAGAAGCATTTTTTTTCTTACTCAGGAGACCTCAAAATTTATTTTCGGATGAAAACTCGATTTCAATTTTGTGATACGTTTGCAATATTTCCTCTTCCGTTGGAGTAAGGGTATCCAAAAATTTTCCTGGTGTGCCAAATTTACCGGCTTTCTTCTAATGCTTTTCATGCTTATAAATGATACATTTCTTCAAAGTTCGAATTTTCTATGAATATTTAGAATGCCTTCAATTTATTAGAAGTGATATGGCATGTACTAATTAGGTAATAGCATTTTAGAGGAGAGAGGACTGATATCCTGCTCCACCTAAAATAACTTCTTTGTAGAATAAAAATAGTAGTCAAAGTATCAAATTTAAAGAAACTTGCTGGTCGTCATCAAGGCAATCGCGAAATACAAAAAATAAAGTTAGGAAAATATAAATATATATATTATGACATACTTTTATTACCTTAGAATTTGATTTTCTGTAGAATAATCCAAAAGTAAAGATAAAAATTACGAAACTGGATGTGAAGCTCATAAATGTATAATAAAGCTGCAAATAAAAAACATGGAATTAAATAAATTACAGCAAGGGAAGGGTTAGCTCAGTGGTTAGCGCACTGGACCCCCACGCGGAGGACCCAGAGGTTCGAATCCAGCTGTGCTGTTCTTAGATTTTCTCTTCCTAGGAGTCTCCACTGCCTCACTGTCTCCTTTGATGGACAGTGTTGTCTGTAACGATAGAGCATTGTCCGGAGGTCGACAGTGCACTAAGAAGGCTTCAGTGACCATAATGTTTTATATCTTTTCTGGCAAAACACAACTTTTTACCAAACGATACACACAACAATATAACTCCATGAAATATACAGAACTAGTGCTGAATTAGATTCTTTTTGGGGATAGTGCAGTACAACCTGAAAGAACTATTGTGCTTCCGAAGGTTTCTCAGTGAACTACCGGCCGGCCTCAGAGCAGTGTTCTCTTGTTGTTACAGAAGACAGTGCCCGTCTCTGGTCATTGAAAACTTTATATTAATATAAATAATAGTTACGTTGACTATTAAATGGACGCGTTAGTTGACGCGCCTTAAATAAAAAAATTAAAAAATAGATAATATTTCTATTATTTAATTAATTGGACTCATACATTTTCTTGCCCAAAATGCTTACTGATTTTATTATTCAACTTTCATCTAAATCTCAACTATTTTGTAAGTGTCCAAATATTAAAAAAATAAAAATATTATTAGGATGTAAGAAAGAAAAAAATAAATTTGTCAATGTTTTTCTAATTTGACATTTAAATAGCATATTATAATGACTTACTTGCAATACACTACTATTCGTATTCATAAGCAAAGTCCCTAATGTAACTATAAAACCAATAATTACAACTAGAGATTTAATTATTAGTTGTGTTTGCGCCATATTTAGTTCCCAAGGTAAAAGAGGTTTGACTAAATCTTCAAAAAGTTTTGCTGATACACTGTTCATTACTGTAGACAATGTACTAAAAATTTCAATAAAATAAGGCATTAAATGAAAAAAATTAGTTTTTTTTTTTTTAATTAAAATTATATAATATAATATACCTGTAAGATGCGGATAGTATTCCTGCAACAAATAAACCACCAATACCAGGGATTTTAACCGCCTTTTTAACTACGTAATATGTCACCAACTTATTGCTGTCACGTATTGACTAAAAAAAAAAGAGTATATAACAAATGATGTAAATTTGAAATACTTATTAATCCAAATAATTATTATTAGATACCTTACTCATGACAGGGTCACAGTCATGATATGTGGCATATATTATCAAACCTAACCAAACAGGTAAAGTAAATATCATTACTTGTCCAAGACCAGAAAGTATGCACACTCTTAAACATAAAAAAGTAAAAATATGTTACATTGAAGAAATGTTCACCAAATTACTCTGCTTATTTTATGAATTTCAGTTAAAGACCTAGGATCTATACCAGTGGCGGCTACGGTATTCGAAAGAATCATAGAGCTATTTGAAAGAAAAAATAAAATAAAATAAAAAAGTAACAAATTTTCATATTTTTATTATATTATTTCATATTTCAATTTCAAAAAAATATTTTCATTTTTATGTTAGTTACAAACATTAGTCATAGTAAAAATTGTATATATTCCTTGATTTATACAATTGTTTAATATATCAAATCAAATCCATGTATGATGCGATGGATGTGAGAAAATAAACATAATTTGTTGTCAAAATCAGAGAATCAGACATAAAAGAATAGGAACGGGTATCAGTTTAGGAGCTCTCTTTAATGTGTTTGTTTAATGAATAATGCACTGTAGTGAATTGTAGGTATAATTCCAGGAGATCTATAAAATGTAGGAAGTTGGAGGCTTACAGTTGGGCGTCACGCTGGAGTACAGAAGCGTTTGCCACACAACTTTAATGCAGAAAAGAAGAATGCAGGTAAATGTTGTTTTTATTCCTTCATTAGAAGGAATCCTGAACTTACCCTGCGATCAGCTGAGCCAACTTCTTTTGCGAGAGCTACAGGCTTCAACAGAGTAGTGGTAAAATATATATATTAAATTCCCCAGCTATATTATATATTTAATATATATATATAAACATTTCTTTGTGTTAGTATAGTGATGTGTATATTTCTTACATTTTTATTAACTTTTTAAACT
This sequence comes from Triatoma infestans, assembly GCA_011037195.1. NCBI lineage: Eukaryota > Metazoa > Arthropoda > Insecta > Hemiptera > Reduviidae > Triatoma > Triatoma infestans. The sequence goes on along the minus strand of JAAEAF010004076.1, from coordinate 41,645 downwards.
AAGAGGGGGTTACTGGTGCGTTGAACATTGAACGAACTTACCCGAAGTTTTTTGCACATTCTACATTGCACTATAACGGCTTACTCGTATTCGTTATTTTATGTGCCAACGTGGGGATTTTTGTATATTATATTTATATTTTATATATTATTTTTATAATTATAAAAATTTGATGTTTGTATTGGTACTTAAAACATCACTAAGATATATGACCCAACAAAGCATCGATACTAGCTAACTCATTGACATTTCCTTTGAACCGAAACACTTTATTTAAGATTTAAAAATTTCCGTTAGTTAACCACTTAATTTTCGAATTCGAACGGTAAGGGAAAGTTGGATAAAACAGGGTACCGATGTTTTCCCGCTTGGTATGTGCTGACATCTTCTGCTGAGTGGTATAATTTCTTTCCTGTTCCTTTAGCTCCACTTTCACAGTTCCAATGACCTTTAATGTTGAAGCTTTTGTGCGTTAAAAAGTATTATTTCGTGTGCTCCTGTTATAGTTTTTGCTTCTGAAGTTAGTGCTTGTAACAGAAGACGAGTTCTTAAAGAGACAAAAGTAAGTATTGACCAACAGAGCAATCTTTATGCTACAGTTATGTATGTTTAGAAATATATTTATTTCCCTCTAATTTTTCGTCAAAGCCACCATCTTTGTAAAATGTTGTAGTTGGATAAAACAGGTTACAACAAAGTTTGGCAAAACGGGGTAGTACCCCGTTTTATCCAACTGGTTTGAAGCTAGCTTGCAATATTTTATGTCGTAAGTATTTTATTTTCTGTTTAACTAAGACACAATTAAATTATATTATCTGTTACTATTAAGGGGTTATTATTATTATTACTATTATTAGTTAACAGATTATGGTAATTTTCTGTGCAATTAAATGGCATCCAGATATAAAAGAAAGACTGATAGGCAATCATGGCCTGAGAAAATATGAAAAGTGCTGTTGCTGCAGTCCTGGATGGAACAATGAGTTATCTGAGGGCAGTGGGGTTATTTCGGGGTTCCACAAACCACTCTAGAAAGTAGAGTTAAGAAAGCCAGGAGTGGAATGTTTCTAGAGGATGCTACAAAGAAAAGTATTTCTTTTAATTCATATATGGAGATATTAATCTTTGGTCTCTTATGTTAATATATTTATTGTTCATGGGCTATTATTATTTTTATTACTATTATTATTATTGTCATACACGAGCTAATTTTACTTGTTTTAGGTTTGGGCCGCTACAAGCCAGTTTTTACTCTGGAGCAAGAAAAAGAACTGGTAGAACATATCAAATTAATGGAAGCAAGACTATTTGGGCTAACGATTGATGGAGGTGCGTGGTTTAGCCTTCGAACTGGCGGAGAAAAATAATTTGCCACACAACTTTAATGCAGAAAAGAAGAAAGCAGGTAAATGTTGTTTTTATTCCTTCATTAGAAGGAATCCTGAACTTAGCCTGCGATCAGCTGAGCCAACTTCTTTTGCGAGAGCTACAGGCTTCAACAGAGCAGTGGTAAAACAGTTCTTCGATCTGTTGGCACAGCTTTATGAACAACATATATTCAGTGCAGATAGAATTTATAACGTAGATAAGACGGGAATAAGAACTGTGCCCAACAAGCAGTCAAAGATTCTTGCTATGCGGCGGAAGCGACAAGTTGGAAGTTTGGTTTCTGCAGAAACTTGTATGAGCGCTTCTGGAGCTTATACGCCCACGATGATTGTGTTTCCACGTCAGAGAGCCAAGCCTGAGCTTCTCGATAATGCTCCACCATGTTTTACAGCAGAATTTCATTCTAGTGGATGGATGCAGAAGGACCTCTTCCTGAAGTGGTTTCAACGTTTCGTTGAATTCTCCAATCCTTCAAAAGAGAAGCCACTTCTCCTACTGTTGGAGAACACACACGAAAAGTATAGAGATTATTGACATTGCCCGTAATAATAATGTCCACCTTCTGTGTTTTCCGCCACACTGCACCCATCGAATGCAGCCCCTGGATGTATGCTTTCATGGCACCACTGAGTAATTATTACTCACAAGAGGCTAGAAAATGGTTGCAGTCCCACCCTGGACGAACAATCACTATTAATCAGATTGGTGCCCTATATGGAACTGCATTCATGAAAGCAGCTTCTATTGGGACGGAAGTAAATGCATTCAGGAAAATTGGAATCTTTCCTTTAGAACGAGATGTCTTTCCTGATTGGATGTTTCAGCCGGCAGAAACAACTGACAATCCGATTATGCTCAAATTTCGGAGCCACCAAGAGAGAAAGGAAATGATGTAACATCTTTTGACCAGCCTGCACCAGGGACCTCTCAGTCAGTGGCTTCAAATTCTGCATTTAATGTATCTGCAAACGATATATTGGCGATGCCAAGAGCAAGTGCCTACTGTCAGCAGACACAGAGGAAAAATAGCAATCCTCACAAGTTCTACTTACAAAAAAAATTATTAACAAAAAATGGGGAGACAGCAAAAAGGAAACTTGTGATAGAAGCAGGCGCTGCTAAAAAAGATAAAAGTGGCAAAAAGAAGAGAAGCCAAAAAAAAGAACGCTTCAGAAGAGGAAGATGAATCAAATACATCGTGCATTTACTGCAACGAGCTGTTTTCAAATTCAAAATCAGAAGAAGGATGGATCAAATGCTCAAAGTGCAATGGATGGGCTCATGAACAGTGTGCTGGAATCGATGAAGACGATGACGAACCCTATAAATGTGATTACTGCAACTAAACTTCATTTTGTTAGGCTTAAAAATTGTTTTAAATGTTTTTAACGTTGGTTTAAAAAAGGTACCCTGTTTTATCCAACTAGTCTGATAAAACGGGGGAGATGTCCAAATTTGTAAAAAAGTTGAATAAATCTTTATTCCCTTATCACCAACATTATTTCGTAAAAGATGATGTTGCACAGATAACAGAAGATTGTTCCCTAAAGAAATAAAAAAAATGTATTGCAAAAAATATGGAAGTTATGACTGTTTCTTAACTAAGTACCCTGTTTTGTCCAACTTTCCCCTACAACTCTTTTTTTCAATATACTTCTTTAGGGTTCTCAGTGACCGATTTATTGTTAATTGAACATATTTAATTGTAAGGGAGTGATGCAAATTTTACTTGGCTCCTGGCTTACTTCATGATTTCTATCTAGCCAAGCTGCTAATAATGATAGGTTAATTATGTAAAAAATGATAAGTAAATTAGTAAAAATGATAGGTAAATTTAAAACAAAATGTTGAACCCCCACATATCCAAGTCAGGAGCCGCCACTGGTCTATACATTATAAATTAAACCATACAATAAAACATTTGACCATAAAACCACACTTCCTCAATTGTTAAAACAATAATAAATAAATATCCTCATTTATAAATATTTTTGATAACAATTTATGTTCTATTTTTTTTTTTTTTACTTTCTCTTACTCCCCTAGTAAGAGGAAGTATTGTAATCGTGTCAAATTTTCGAGATCGAGTTTTCACCGGAAATATCCGTTTTGAGGTCCCCTGAGTCCAAAAAAGTGGTTTTTAACAAATGGTCGGTGTGTGGTGGTGTGTGTGTGTGTGTGTGTGTATGTATGTATGTATGTGAATAGCATAGCTCAAAAATAAAAACCGTAGAAAGTTGAAACTTGATATTCCATTTAGTATCTCCATGGGATCTGACAGTATTATCTGTCAAAATTCCTCAACCGGAAGTATCACTTTACTAGTTGGATTTTTTACTTTTTTGCGATTTTCTCAAAAATGGCTCCGACGATTTTCTTTAAACTTGGTATATCAACTACACATACAAAGAGCTACAACTTTTATTTGAGACATTTCTCCGGGAAAATGCATTGAAGGGCACTTTTGGGGGAGGGGTGGGGTTAGGTTTCCATCTAAAGTGCTATTTCAGTTTATTAGACAATTCTATCATCTAAATAATGTTAATTAGAATTAAATATGTTGAAATCCGAGTTTGAAAAAAAAAGGATAACCGGAAGTGCGTTTACTTACCACTTTTACTAAATGATTTATTTCTTTTTCGAAATTTCACAAAAATGGCTCCTACGATTTTCTTAAACTTCATATATAACTAACATGCAAAGATCTACAACTTTTTTTAAACATTTCTCTGGGAAATTCATTTAAGTGCACTTTAGGGAGGGGGGGTTATGTTTTTCTCTAAAGTGCTATCATAGTTGATTATACAATTATATCATCCAAACAAAATTAATTAGAAATAAATAGATGGCCAAAATTCCGAGTTTCAAGAAATTTAGTAAACCGGAAGTGCGCTTTTACTGAACAGTTTTTCCAGTTTTTGAAGAATTTCGTTAAATTTGGTACACAAACTATAGAATTTGTCAATTATAATTTTGAGAACAGGAGTAAGAGAAAGTTATGTGAGTGTTTCACACCAGATTTTTTTTAATTGAAGTATTTACTTGCAATGTTTAGAAAAATGTAAATAGCAGTATCCTTTATTAGAATAATTTTTATTTTCAAAATATCCAAAAATGGTACATAGCTTTATAATAAATAAAAATACCTGTTTAATGAAAATTGATAATTATTTAATGAAGATTTTTTTATAATGTATGAAAGAAAATATCTCTAGAAAATTTATATAAAAAATAACTTACATTTTAACTTTTTTAAATGTGGGCAATGATATATAACGTTGTATCAATCCTTGGTTTAATGCTACATGAAAGCTTGCAAGGAAAGAATCTGATACAATTATAGTTACAGGAGAATATTTCACAAATGGACTCCAATCAGAACTGGAAACAATTAAGCATTAGTATAGCAATGATTAAGGTGGTGTCAAAAGGCTGTGGCATTTCTCACTCGTGTAATAGGATAGAGACGATGTATCAGCGAGTCAGGAGCACAATGGGCCTGCGCATTCTACCCTTGATTGAAAGCCTCGGCCATTAGATTAAAGATTATGCAAACATTTTTAACTTTAAATTTTCTATCAGACAAAATGCAATTCTATCACCTTCATCACGAAGTTTCTAGAGAGAGGGCAGTATCTAGAACAATGGGTGGGCTTGAGGTTCCTCCTGTGAAGGACGTAGATGCAGCTTTTGACAATATATTTGGCATGTTGGAGGAAGAAGTGAGACGTAACTTACCTTCCCTTGTCTCTCACTAATCAGCTTTCGTGTATAATACTGAGCATCCTTGATATTTGCCTTTGGCTTGTACTTACCAAATGTAAATTTCGTTTATTGGGTGTAGTTTTCGAAGTTTTATTTTTATTTGGAACCAGATGATTTTTCCTTATGATGACCAAAAAAAAAAATTTTTTATCTATTTAGTTCTGTGTTTCATTTTCGACACTTTTTCCGCTACCATTGTATTTACGAATTATAAATATCCAATTTCAAAATGTTAATTATTATGTTCGATTATTAAGTTTCTGACACAAAAAAAGCTGATAAATGGGTACTATTTAGTAACTCCTAATCAGGAAGAGAATTTTATTATTTAAATTGTTATTTTATTATCAAATTTGTAATTCAGAGCCATTATTTTATGGAATTTACACCCGCTTCTGCTCACGAAAGGCAGATCAACTAAGGCCGCATGACCTTATTAATTATGGTAAGTCTGTTAATCAAAATGTAAATCTAAAAATATTGCTCAGGAAGTATATGAGTAATGTATGAAAGAAAATCTCCCTAGAAAATTTATATAAAAAAATAACTTACATTTTAAAATTATCAAATGTGGGCAATGATATATTATAACGTTGTATCAATAAACCATTGCAGTGGTCATTGCAGATTTTGCTTGATCGAAGACGAAAACAATTACGAGGGTCTGGCAAAAGCGAGGTTCCCTTTAATAGGAGACGAACAATGTGGATGCAACTCTCAGGCAGCTTCGTGAACACTAGGCTTGCATATATGCTATGAGGCAGAGAGTAATTGGGGGGGAGGGGGTTAAAATAATTTTTTTTTGTTTAAACGCGATTGTGGGCCTTGAGACCGTTATCCCTTTCTTTATTCTATTCTATTTTAGATAAAAATTTCCACTAATTACAACACAAGAATATACTTACAAATCAATCTCAGCTCTCCCACCGTCAGCGACAATTGCCGCAATTCTCTTGAACCCTCCTGCTTCAATTATTCCAAATATAATTAATACAATAACCGATAATGTCATTATCACAGCTTGAATTGAATCCACCCAGACGACGCCTCTCAGACCACCCTAAATAGACAAAGAAATAAAAGAATAAAAATTGCGGCAATAAAAGGTGTATTTATTTTAGATTTATATTAGAGACATAGGTTTCAATCATACCATTGCTGTATATACTGTACACAAGAAGCAGGCAATTGGTGTAAATATATGAAATGGCATTATAAATACTGAAACATGAATTTAAATATTAAATTAAAATTCATTAAAATATTCAATAATCATTAAACAATAGAGTTCAAGATGTACAATTATTTCAATACTTATTCAGTTTGGGCATGTAAAAGTGCTATTGCATTCCTTTGTAATGGGTGCTTTTATTGAACAAAAAAAAGAAGAACATAGAAAAAAACGACCTTAAATTAATCGCATTATCGACTTTTGAGCTTTGTGCGCCTTCGGATAACAGCTTTCAAATGCTTAAGTCCTTTGAAAAATGAATATTAATGCCAATAATAAATTTTATAACTGCAAACCAGAGAGAGCTCACCTTCAGTGATCGTTATCCCAGCAGAATAAATGACAACCAGAAGATATAATATCTGGAAATAAGCCATTGCCAATTTAAGTACATATATTATGTTAATAGCTAATAATTGTACAAGAAGTAAAAAACTTACCTCTGTTATAGAACTTAATAAAGAACCCAATCTTCTTGTTAACTTGTTGTACCTTCTTTCTAAATACTGTGGAAACATAGATTTTTTTTTTATATTGTTTAACTTTCAATGATAACTTGTTTTGTCTGCTTTGGAAAATATTTTTCTAATACAAATAATTTTACTTTTCTTTTATTATATCGTAGAAGAAAAGATCATTAGGGCAAATTTATGTTTTACCATATAAATATAAGGAATTAATTATGTAGTTAGTAATCCAAAATGCAGGGCGTTAGAAAAATGTTAAGTGAATATAGTAACAAGATCACAAATTATAAGACACTAAAATTTAACTATGTGATTAAGACGATGCGAAATTGATTTTCATGAGCACATTTATTATTATTATTATTACCAACCTTGGGTGGGCTATATCCCGGCACTGCACTAACAGAGGCTTATTATACCATCCCCGATAGTTCCTAGTAGACAAACCCTCCCTTCTTAAGAAGTTTGAAGGCCTTCACCACCAGGTCATTTTGAGCTACCATCTCCTCAGGTCGCAACGTACCAAAGGTCTCATACCTCAATTTAATTATTACAACGCAATCAAACAACAGGTGGGAGGCCGTTTCCTCCTTTTCCTGGCATAATCTGCACTGGGTTCCGCTCGAATGAGCCCTACCTTGTACAGATGTTTCCTAAACCTTCCGTGACCCGTAAATGTCCCGCCACCAGAGAAATCTGGCTCCTACTCAGACTAAGAGTCATTTGGGTCCTTCGTTTACACAGTTCTGGCATCATCCTTTACTGTGTATAACACCCGGGCTACCCCTCCAGAGGTCTTCATGCTTACCGCGACACCACTCTCTAATCACTGCACGAATTGCTCCGCCAGTTATCCCCAAGACCGGCTCTGGACCAATGAACGGAGTGTTAGCCCCGTTCCTGGCCAGTTGATCAGCTGTACGTTGTTGTGCCTGGAGAGTCTCACCAATGCCTCACGACATTCTTTCACCAGGGATGAGGTAGTTCTGTAAGCCTCTAGGGCTTTCAGTGCGGCCTGACTGACCGAGCAAATGCGTATGATCTTGCCCCTTGAGGCTCTACGCAGGTTCTCCTCCGCATAACCTTAATGGCAAAAACTTCAGCCTGGAATATAGTGGAATACCTGCCCAACGGCCTCTGAATGAGTACCTGCGGACTCATTCCATTCACTCCTGCTCCAGTTCTCAATCCATCCTAGAACCGTCTGTAAACCACAAAGGTCCTGTCCGGTAGCGATGAAAGAAAGAGAAATATGTTTGAAAAAGAGATCAATAAAGATAAATAATGCTGAGACAATGCTGCCCTTACATTTTTAGGCACCTCTCTTGTTCAGTGATGCCAGTGATGGGCAGGAAGTCTACAACCGGTAGACACAGGAGTCTGGGCCGGTAGTGCACAGAGAAGGCTACGGGCGTCACAGATATTGACAAAAATGGAGCAAAGAATAGCTGATTGTGGACAAGAATCATTATGATAAATAAACAAATGCAGGAAATAATTAATAAACGCTAATAATGTTTTAATATATATTTTTTTTTTGGCATTTGTTTTCACCATAGAGCCAGCAACATCTATGTATTGATTAAAGAACAAGACAATCTTTAATTTCTTAAAAAGATATATATCCTTTATCTAATAAGGAGTGCCAATCAGCCCGCCCGCCAATATGTTTTAATAATGAGGAAGCGGATCATATTAAAAAATAAAAGAAAATAAACGTTCAGTAGTAAAATATAAACATAATAAATAGAACAGAAGCTATTGGCGCCAATTATACAAAGAGAACTTGTTACATAAAAGCTTGCTGACAAGAACTGCGAAGTAATTTTCTCGCTGACTAAATCGGGACTCTGGCCGGTTGTCATAAAGTTTAACTATAACAACCAACATTCATAGGTCTGAAGATCTGTACGTTAGGAATAATTCTTTAGTTAGGGATTGATAGAGTTGCTGCTCGATGGCATCAAGTTTAAGAAAGTCATGAGAGTGTTTCACACTAGATTTAGTTTATATGTGGACTGCCATAGAATTAACCGATACTAATATTAACATAACCATAACGTTTCTAAACCAGTGTAACTTATTACATTCTAATTATATAAATTATTTACTTCTTGTTGCAATTTGTTTTTATTAGAAAAGCATGATTTTGAAACTTAACTTGCGCCATGTTGAAGAACCGTCCGAATTGTTTATAACAATCGTCATAAATCGTTTACTCAATTAAATATTAAATGTGATAATACTATGAGAAAATTTTCGTTATTTAAAAAAATGTATATGGAAAAATTATTTACAAACCTCAAAAATAGATACAAATTTAAGGTTATAAAATACTGGAAGATAAAAGAAATACGTAAGAAAAGTAGCAACCATTGATCCAGAAACAATAAACAGCAATTGTACTCCATAATAATACGTTTCAACCGTGCAACCAATAATTGTAATACTTGAAATTGAACTGAAAATTATATAATAAATTTATTCTTTCTGTATAATAAGTATACGTATACTGAATTAATTGAAGGAAATTTACCTGCTAACATTTGAAAGACAAATGGGTATTGCTGGCATTTTTCTACCACCAAAAACATATTCATCAATATTATTCGGTTTGTTTTTAGAAACACCAAATATTACTGCAATAACAATTGATGTTAATAAAGTCAATGAGAATATTGTATAGTCAAACCAACTCCATTGGATAGATTCTTCAACATCCATATTTTAAAAATGTATCTACATACAAGTTGCAAAAATAATAAAGCCCAAATAAATTAAACCTGAAATTAGTCTACAATATTGTTTAACTGTTAATGCGAATAATAAACATTATTTTTCACAATAAAAAAACAAAAAAGATATGTTAAATACAATCATTGCCGATGACAAATGTATTTTTGGAAACTAAGAATAACTGATCAAAATAAATTAAACCAAAAATAAATAAAATAGACTGGCAATGTTTAATATATCTTTTAGTAATCTAAATTGTTCTGCTCAATGTTTCACCAGTCATTAAATATTTATTTATGTTTCACAAGTTGACGCTTATCGTCAAAAACACTTAACTTCCATTAATTTTTGTTATTAAGTCCACTTTAACAAGACTATTCTATCATAGTAGAATTCTTATCTACTTTGACATAGTAATTATTCATGTTCTACTTTTCAAGAATTGTTTAATTGAGAAGGAATATGTCTGCACGTAAAATATTCTAGCCCTGGACTGCAAATTAATTTTCACTTCTAAAAACATGAAATTGGTGTGATCGTTTGAAAATTAAAAAATTATTTAAATATATTTTTTTTTTTTATGGGGTAGTGATTTTTTTATCTTCCCAGAAGTAACCCTTATGGGGAGGAGTTTATTTACAGGATGCTCCGTAATACATACATTATAGGCATTGAATATAATTTCAGACATAAAACATTTACAAACCTTATAATAACAAATGTGTAATATACTTTATTATTATACTATAGTCACGAAAACATAAAATAGTATGATGAAAGAATAATAATACAAATACATAATGAAAATTATAGATTATAGTAAAACATAATGAAGCAAAATACCAAGAAACTAAGCACTAACTGACAAATCAAAACTAATTAAATTAATAAAATTAGAAAACTGCTTTCAGAACTTTTTTGATACGAGATCCTTAAGTTGTGGAGGCCACAGTAAACCATGCAGAAGCACTTCCCGAATTAGTGTTGCTCTTATATGATAGAATAGAAGGCAGTACACAATGATGTGTTCAACATTTTGTGCATTGGCATAGCAAATACATGTAGGGTCAGCTATAATCTGGAAACGGTGCAGATATGATTTCATTCGTCCATAACCGCTGAAAATCTGGGTTAGTTTATAAGTCAACTTCAGATCGGTGCGTTGTCTTGTTGAGACAGTCGAAAAGAATAGTTTTGTAGTAGCCCCTTTGTTGCACTTCACCCATTCTTGGTTCCACTAGTCTTCATACAACAGTTTGAAGTGTCGCTTCAGTAAAGAAGATGGCACTCGATCATACACAATTGGCAAGGTTGGCGATTGTGCAGCTTCTTTTGCAAACTGATCGGCTTTTTGTTTGGGGGTACTGATTATGGGCATGGACTTTTAACTGGGTGGTTATCTATCCGCATAAGACTGCTAAATTTTATTGTAACTAGTAAATTCAATTAAAATATCTTAGTATGAGCCATCATCTAATTATTGATTCCACGCCACCTAGTTTGATAGTTGGACGTTAAGGCATTACTTTACTTTATTTAAGTATGTTGATATAACTAATAATAAGATAATAAGATGGAATCTACACAAAGCTGACTGGATAAATTACACTAAAGAAATTGGTGAACTCATGAGAAACATAGACTTGAGCTGAACTTTTTAGCTCAAGACAGTGTCGCAACGTTTTAGTCTGTCCATTAAGCACCATAATATGTCTTTAGGTACAATGGACAACCACTTCGGATAACCGACGCGGCAACCTATTTGGGAGTGCAGTTGGATAACAGACTGGGATGGGACGTGAACTCTTTGTAGAAAAAGGGAAAAAGAGAATGAGCCTCCTTAGTAGACTGGCGGGCACTAAATGGGGCGCTACTCAGGACATGCTAGTCTTGGTATACAGAACGTACATACGCTCGGTAATTGAATACGGCAATGAATTACTTATTACTGCCCCGGATTCTGTTCAAGAACAGCTAGAAAAAGTCCAAAACGTTGCGTTTATTCAGATTACAGGGGGTCCAAAGTCCACTTCTATCGCGGCTATGCAATTGCAATCGGAAATATACCCCCTAATAGTTCGGCGAGCATCCGCTATGGGCCTAGAGGTAAATGAACAAAAAACGAAATATATGTATATTGGGAGTGGTGGAGCTCCCGTGGGAGAAAGTATCCAGATAGGAGCATCCCTTTCAAAAGAGTCAATGAGTTCATTTACCTTGGTTCTCAAGTCAATTCCTTCAACGAAATTAACCAAGAGATAAAAAGGAGAATCATGACTGCCAATAGGTGCTATTTCGGCCTGGTAAAATTTTTTAAAAGCAGCCTAGTATCAAGAAAGTCGAAGTTCAGGCTGTACAAAACACTAATCCGCCCAGTCCTCACGTACGCATCCCAAACATGGACCCTCCCAAAAGCAAGTGAGCGTAACCTTCTTGTCTTCGAAAGGAAAATTCTTAGAAGAATCCTTGGACCCGTAAGGGAGGAAGGCAGATGGAGGATAAGAAAGAATCAGGAGGTATATGAGCTGTTTGGGGAAGCAGATGTTTGGGGGATAATAAAACTTAGTTGGCTTAGCTGGGCAGGACATGTAGCCCGAATGGGAGAGACAGACCCCACCCCAAGACTATTGAACGGAGAGATGGGTCAGAGCAGGAAGGTTGGTAGACCCAAACTAAGATGGCAAGATGGAGTAGCCTACGATGCAAGAAGCCTACTGGGGGTTTCTAATTGGAGAGCGGCAGCACAAAACCGTGACGAATATCACAAATTACTAGAGGAGGCCAGGACCCACTATAGGGTTGTTGAGCCACGGAGATAGATAATAGATAGAATAATTTGGCGAGAAATTCAGCTCTAAACATAGAAGAGAGATTAGCAAGATTGAGGATTCATTATTGGGGAAAACATAGACCACCTGAAGTCGCAAGGCTAAAAACTCAGGTGAAATTTTCAACTCAAGTGGATGCTATTCTCCAAAAGTATAATTTATTCCTAGGCAGGAGTGAGCCTCTGCACAATGAGTCGTACTGGAAAATAAGGAGAACACCATTGTTACGTCTCCATCTCATGGAGCCCGTTCACAAAGGCGATAACAGTGCGACCGAGTTAAGAGCTCTAGACCTTAAAATGCTTGGAGAATGCTATCCATCTCTTGACCCACATCTATACTGACGGTTCAGCAGAAGGTGCCACTAAAAATGCGGGAGCTGGAGTGTATGGTGTCGACTTCCAGTTTTCAGAACCTGTTGGAACAAATTTCGATTGGGAGATCCGGGCTATCCTGATAGGTTTGAAATATATGGTTGAAAAGAAATTGGACAAAGTAGTGTTTCTCAGAGAATCCCAAGATGCGTTAATAGCCGTAACGGGACCTCAAAGTGAAATTTGCTCAGAGCGTGCCAAGAAATGGTTGAAAAGGCTCTTACAGAAGGAAGCAGCTGGCTTTCCAATAGATTCCTGTACATTGTGGTTTACTAGGGAACGAGCAGGCCGATAAATTTGCGAAACAGGGGAGTCAATGTGATCAGCCCGATTACGCAATGCGTTTTGCTTCGGCTAAAAGAGTTATAGGTAGCCACTTAAAGGAAAATTCACACGCGTAGTTAAAGAGCATGGCCGCTGAAAAGCAGTGGGCAACGCTGCTAGAAAATAAGATACCTGCCGGCCTTCCAAGAAAAGATTCTGTCGTGCTATTCCGAGGAATTACAGGGCATGATTACCCCCAAGCCCACCTCCACAAAATAGGTATAAAGACTCGCCGATTTGCCCATTGTGCAATAACTGGGTAATGAACTTTCAACATCTGAATGCGTGCCCTGCATTACAGGGTATGAGTAGTATTTATGAAAAATATTGGGCTGCCAGACAAAAAATGGCTTTACGCCTTTGTCGCGGGATATGAAAAAAAAAAGCTTGTGTAATTAATTTACAATTACAGTCATTTTATACTAATACGTAATTAACTCAAATAATATTTACATATTTCGTTGCATTATGCAAATAACAATTAAATAACTCTTGAATAGGTAAACATTTAATTTATTATTATTTTAATTCGAAATAGTACTCAATAATAAGACATGCAAATCAATTTACTCATTATCTAATAATTGAAATTAAAATTTATGAACATTATTAACAAACCAGAAAAATTTCTTAGCTAAGTAGTTTTATTTCTGAACATTGAGAAAAGATTAATAATTTTTTTCTTGATATTCATAAAATTTTTGTCAAACCCAGATGACCGTCTCGCAATTCTTTCTGTTCTAATTAATAAATCTTATTCAAACCTAATATATTAGAATGGTTTTCAAATCGCCAGGCCTTAAAATTATAATGAATTGTTAAACGGCAATCGCCAGGGGAGTTTTTAAAGTGCAGAGGAGTTTTTTCTTTATTTGTTATTAATATTAACATTATATTATTAATATTATTTATAATAATAGTATATTAATTACTATTATTAATAGTAAACAATATAATAGTATATTAATAATACTATTATTAATAATAGTATATTAATATTATTTTATTTGTTAATTTCCAATTAGAGGAAGCTCGCTTTTGTCAGGCCCCCGTAATTCTAGAGAACAGGGAGCGTTTTTGTCTTCGATGAAGCAAAACCTGCAATGACTATTATGGACTCATAACTTCCAGAGCAATATTTTTAGATTTACATTTAGATCATCAGACTCACCATAATTCTTAAGGTCATGCGGCCTTAGTTGATCAGTCTGTCGTGAGCAGAAGCGAGGGTAAATTGAATAAAACAATAGCTCGTGAATTACAAATTTGTTAATAAAATAACATTAATTCAAATAATAAATTCTCTTATTGATTAGGGTTATTAAAGAGTTAGTACCCATTTATCAGCTTTTTGTCTGTCAGAAAATTAATAATCGAAGATAATAATTACTATATTAAAAATTGGAAATTTATAATTTGTAAATACAATGGTAGCGGAAAAAGTGTTAAAAAAGAAACACAAAATTAAATATAAAATAAATTTTTTTTTGGTCATCATAAGGGGTATACCATCTGGTTCCAAATAAAAATAAAACTCCGATAATTATACACAAAAAACAAAATTTACAGTTGGTAAGTACAACCCAAAAGAAAGTATCAGATATATGCCTGATGCTCAGTATTATACACGAAAGCTGATTAGTGAGAGTCAAGGGAAGGTAAGTTATGTCTCAATTCTTCCTCTAACATGCCAAATATATTGTCAAAAGCTACATCTAACGTCTTTCACAGGAGGAATGTCATGCCCACCAATGTTCTAGATACTGCCCTCTCTCTAGAAACTTCGTGATGAAGGTGATAGAATTGCATTTTGTCTGATAGAAAATTTAAAGTTAAAAATGTTTGCATAATCTTTAATCTAATGGCCGAGGCTTCCAATCAAGGGTAGAATGCGCAGGCCCATTGTGCTCCTGACTCGCTGATACATCGTCTCTATCCTATTACACGAGTGAGAAATGCCACAGCCTTTTGACACCACCTTAATCATTGCTATGCTAATGCTTAATTGTTTCCAGTTCTGATTGGAGTCCATTTGTGAAATATTCTCCTGTAACTATAATTGTATCAGATTCTTTCCTTACAAGCTTTCATGTAGCATTAAACCAAGGATTGATACAACGTTATATATCATTGCCCACATTTAAAAAAAGTTAAAATGTAAGTTATTTTTTTATATAAATTTTCTAGAGATATTTTCTTTCATACATTATAAAATAATCTTCATTAAATAATTATCAATTTTCATTAAACAGGTATTTTTATTTATTATAAAGCTATGTACCATTTTTTTGGATATTTTGAAATAAAAATTATTCTAATAAAGGATACTGCTATTTACATTTTTCTAAACATTGCAAGTAAATACTTCAATTAAAAAAAATCTGGTGTGAAGCACACACATAACTTTCTCTTACTCCTGTTCTCAAAATTATAATTGACAAATTCTATAGTTTGTGTACCAAATTTAATGAAATTCTTCAAAAACTGGAAAAACTGTTCCTTAGAACTAGAAATGCCACAACCTTTTGAGTCTACCTTAATCATACTCAAACAGACTTTTAAGAAATATTGTCAGTTAAAAATGGCAGATTTACAGTATAGGAGGTCACGGGATTGCTTCATCCAAGCTGTTTGTTTTTACACAGGGATGACTTTTTTCTACGAAAGAAACTTGAAGTCTGTTTTAAAAGAAAATTTTCTCTGAATATTTAATTAAACACCGCTTCTATTTGATTTAAGAAAGTAATATCTATCTTCAAAGATAAATAAAGCGTGTTTTCATTTTTTTTTTTTTTTTTAATCCCCAAAATGTTTGAACTTTGCATCACTATGGTAGATCTTGGTAGGAAAATTTGTGTTAATAAAAAATATCTTACTACTGAACAACCGATTTTATTAATTAATAAAACTAATCGGCTGTCATACCAGCAGTATATTTAAGATACTACTTATTAGAGTCTACTCAATAAGATAAATTTTTATGGCGTTTACAATAGATAGTATAAAAGTTTTCTAGTAATATTATGCAAATGTTTAACTTAAACTTATTATTATAATTATAAAATAATATAAATTAGTTAAGTTGACCGTTGTTGATGGTACAAGGAAAGTGATGGTGGCAGCGACCAAAAGAAAAAAGGCCTTTTTTTCTATAAACTATTTTCTCTTCAACCCTGCAACCCATCGCTTTACTGGAGTTTAAATCTAACTGATAATAACCATAAATATTAGAATGTATTAACTGGGAACAGTGAGTTGTTCCATTTCTTCTATTGTTCTTGCTGTATTATCATTTGTTCTTCTAAGTTGTGGAATAAGTAAATTTTCATCAATACAGTCTTCACTAGCTGCAAATATAGTGACGACAAAACCAACTAGTACACTAACTAAAAATCCAATTGCTGTAATAAGATTGAATGATAACCTGTATGGATATGCTAGATCTTCAGAGTAAGTTACAGGAACACGTCCTCGATATCCTATTGTTGTTATGCTGAAATATTATTTTTCTTATATTGTTGGAATTTTTTTTTTAAGTCCTATATTTAAATATATTCCGTGAATTATATATATCACATTTGAAATACTTACTTTAAATCTAATTGTTCAGTTATATTCTGATGACATCCTTCAATACTGACAATTTTGGTGTTATAATTGATATCGCCAGAATCTATGGCAGATTGAATTCCTACAGCTAACCATACTGAAACGATAGTTCCTGCTAATCCACCTATTACAGCCGCCTATTATGAATATCAAACAGTAAATTAATAAAATCAACAATACAGGGAATTTAATTTATTTAATCCATACTCTTTCTTTTAATTCTAGCGATGAATTGTAATTAGTAATGGGAACAGTAATAAGTACTAGAGATTTTATTTAAAATTTATTTTTAAATTAAGTTAATGGAAAGGTTTAGACCTTTTTATAATTTCTTTTTTGAAAGCTGAAATAACTTTAACAACATTCCTGCCACTACCATCAACATAACTTGGTTTCTTTGTTCCAGATGAAAAATCAAATCAAGATGAATTAAATCAAAACAAGAAATAGCATGGATGTAATGATGGAGTGGCATCATTATCACCAATAAAACACAAAACATACAAACTGAAGAAAAAGAAGCAAGCTTATTTGTCGGATTTCAAATTATAGGTACTTATAAGTTTTATAGTTTTATTAATATGAAACAAATAATAAATCTTTGTTTTAAACTTCAAGGTGGTAAAAATTATTTTGTTTTATTTTAAAATTTTACGATTTTAAGTAACGATTGTTGCTTCTTAAAGCAAAATTAGCTCAAAAACTGAAAAAGTTTGATTTCTTTGATTAATTACTCCTAAATTCTTAATTATTTCGAAATTTGTTAAAGAAAATCGTAAATAATTTAAAAACTACACAGTAAAGTAGTCGCACTTTCGGTATATGGATTTTGCACGAAATCTTCGT
This sequence comes from Triatoma infestans, assembly GCA_011037195.1. Lineage (NCBI taxonomy): Eukaryota > Metazoa > Arthropoda > Insecta > Hemiptera > Reduviidae > Triatoma > Triatoma infestans. Next base: position 24,076 of record JAAEAF010004076.1, on the reverse strand, counting down.
TTCTAAAGCGATGATAGTATCTAAACGGCCGGCGAGTTTGAGTTCCCAGTGATTTTTCGTTTTTGAGATATTATGTTGTGACGTGAAGTCATATAGAAGGACAGTGATTTTCAGTAACAATAAATAATCAAATTAGAAACGTTATAGTGAAGTACTGAGTGAACTTCAGACTATTCCACTTACATTTCATACACACGCATGCACCACATGCGAATAATGAAGAAGGTGGGGTTAGTGGAGATAGTTTTTCGAAGAGTGGCAGTCTACGAAGGGCCAGCAAGGCGAGCTGATCGGACGAGTGCCCTGCCGGAGCCTCCTCACCAGACACCCCTGAGCTCAGAAGTACTTCAAAGCTGATTAGAAAGTTTAGCAGTGAAATTCAGCTATACTCAAGACACCTGCAGGTAATTCTTGGCCACAATTTTTATCAAACGAGAGCTAGCGATGAACGCACGTGTGTAGAGAGACAGACGGGGAGAAAACAAGAATCGCTTGTTTCGCCTGCGAACATTTGTATTGGTGTATGTGCGGGCAAGTACCATATAAAAATTAGTTGAGTAATTAGCAGGAAGTGTTTTAAATATGTGCGTAAGGTGTTATAACTCAACCCCCCCTCTTGTCCGTTCCCACAATTTCCCATCTGTCTAATTGCTTCCACCACTTCCCCAACGTTACAATGTTAACACACATATATACAGACCATTCGCTAAAAAAAGCATTTTTTTTCGTACTCTGAGGACCTCAAAATTTATTTTCGGATGAAAACTCGATTTGGAAAATGAAACACGTTTGCAATATTTCCTCTTTCGGTGGAGTAAGTGTCTCCAAAAATGGTCCTGGTGTGCCAAATTTACCGGCTTTTTTTAAATGCTTCTCATGCTTATAAATGATAAATTTCTTCGAATTTTCTATGAATATTTAGAATGCCTTCAATTTATTAGAAGTGGTATGACATGTACTAATCAGGTAATAGTAATTTGGAGAAGAGGAGACTGAAGTGCTGCTCCACCTAAAATAACTTTTTTGTAGAAAAAAGTGTTAATAAAAAATAGTAGTCAATATATCAAATTTATAGAAAGTTGCTGGTCTTATCAAGGCAATCGCGAAATACCAAAAAAAAAGTTAGGGAAATATAAATATATATATTATGTATTTATAAGGTTTCTAAAAATTTCCTTTCAGTGGAAACTCAATTTTGAAAATTTGACATGATTACCCACGATACGATTGACACGATATTTCCTCTTACCAGCATACAAAGAAAATAAAAAAAAGACACACTTATATTACCTTGGAATTTGATTTTCTGTAGAATAATCCAAAAGTAAAGATAAAAATTACGAAACTGCATGTGAAGCTCATAAATGTATAAAAAAGCTGCAAATAAAAAACATGGAATTAAATAAATTACAGCAAGGGAAGGGTTAGCTCAGTGGTTAGCACACTGGACCCCCACGTGGAGGTCCCAAAGTTTCGAATCCAGCTGTGCTGCCCTTAGATTTTCTCTTCTTAGAGACTGTCTCACAGTCTCCGGTGATGGACAGTGTTGTCTGTAACGATAGTGCATTGTCCAGAGGCCGACAGTGCACTGAGAAGTCTTCTGGCGTAATGATCATTCCCTTGTTAATTATGATTCCTTGTATAGCTGTTTTTCACTTGTTATAATGGTTAATAACGTAAATGAACCTTATAACAGCAATTTTTATTGTTTAAGTTTTCTTTACAATTTCCAACGTTTCTGCACTCCACGTGCCATTTTCATAGGAATGATCAATTTGGTGTTATAACATTACTGAAAATTACAATTAAATTTTATTACATATGATTCTTTCCTTTTTATACAAACTTTATACTATTTCACTAATTTTACTATTGTCCGAAATTAATTACCTTATTTTTACTCCCTTATTTTTCGTTTTATTTGACATACGGTTTTTATTGTTGTCAAATTTATTGTATAAAGAAAATGGAAATTGTAAAGAAAACTTAAACAATAAAAATTGCTGTTATAAGGTTTATTTACGTTATTAACCATTACAATGATCATAATGTTTTATATCTTTTCTGGCAAAACACAACTTTTTACCAAAAGATAAACACAACAATATAACTCCATGAAATATACAGAACTAGTGCTGAATTAGATTCTTTTATGGGATAGTGCAGTACAACCTGAAAGAACTATTGTGTTTCCGAAGCTTTCCAGCCGGCCGGCCTCAGAGCACTGTTCTCTTGTTGTTACAGAAGACAGTGCCCGTCTTTGGAGAGTGAGGTATAAGGTTCCTAGGAAGAGAATATCTAAGGGCAGCAATCTCGAGCTAGGCGATTAGTTACTTTTGATTTAATCAAATTTTCAAATTTAATCAAAACGTATCCTTCTTTTTTCATTGTTCTAAGTTTCAAATGTGTTAAGAGGCACTTTATATTAATATAAAATAATGGTTACGTTGACCATTAAATGGACGCGTTAGTTGACGCGCCTTAAATAAAAAAAATAAAAAATAGATAATATTTCTATTATCTAATTAATTGGACTCATACATTTTCTTGCCCAAAATGCTTACTGATTTTATTATTAAAGTTTCATCTAAATCTCAACTATTTTGGAAATGGCCAAACATTGAAAAATAACAAAATTATTAGGATGTAAGAAAGAAAAAAATAAATTGTCAAAGTTTTTCAAATTTGACATCTGAATTTAAATAGCATATTATAATGACTTACTTGCAATATACTACTAGTTGTATTCATAAGCAAAGTCCCTAATGTAACTATAATACCAATAATTACAACTAGAGATTTAATTATTAGTTGTGTTTGCGCCATATTTAGTTCCCAAGGTAAAAGAGGTTTGACTAAATCTTCAAAAAGTTTTGCTGATACACTGTTCATTATTGTAGACAATGTACTAAAATTTTAATAAAATAAGACATTAAACGAAAAAAATATAATAGATTTTTTTCTAATTAAAATTATATAATATATTATACCTGTAAGAAGCGGATAGTATTCCCGCAACAAATAAACCACCAATACCTGGGATTTTAACAGCCTTTTTAACTATGTAATATGTCACCAACTTATTGCTGTCACTTATTGACTAAAACAAATGATGTAAATTTGAAATAGCTTTAAGAACACTTATTAATCCAAATAATTATTATTATATACCTTACTCATGACAGGGTCACAGTCATGATATGTGGCATATATTATTAAACCTAACCAAACAGGTAAAGTAAATAACATTAGTTGTCCAAGACCAGAAAGTATGCACACTCTTAAACATAAAAAATATGTTACATTGAAGAAATGATCACCAAATTACTCTGCTTATTTTACGAATTTCTGTTAAAGACCTAGGGTCTATACCAATGGCGGCTACGGTATTTGAAAGAATCATAGAACTGTTTGAAAGAAAAAATAAAATTAAATAAAAAAGTAACAAATTTTCATTACTCCTACTGTAATGATGGAAGATGGACACGACACGCTACATTGTGGATACCCTTCTATAGCAGCAGAAAGAAAGGAGGACAAAAAATGCGATGGCAAGATGACATAGTAAAAGTAGCAGGTCAAAAGTGGTTTAAAAAAGTTTATAATAGAAAGGAATAGAATGAGATGGGAGACGCCGATGCTCATTATTGGGCCTTCAAAATTAAATTTTCTTCAAAATAAAGAAGTGTGAATTTATTTTATTTTTTATTTAGAACACTTTAGTTTTTGTTAATAAAGTAATATTATAATAATTTGATTAAATAGATATAATTATTTAGTTTGATATAATTGAATTATTTATAAAAAAATTGAGATATGAAGTTAAATTCATGTATATATTGTATTTATGTTTGTAATTTGAAACAAATACAGGGCTTATTATTATTGTTAGTGAAAATTGTTAATTATTTAATGAAAATTATTTTATAATGTATGAAAGAAAATATCTCTAGAAAATTTTTATAAAAAAATAACTTACATTTTAACTTTTTTAAATGTTGGCAATGATATATAACGTTGCATCAATCCCTGGTTTAATGCTACTTGAAAGGTTGTAATGAAAGATTCTGATACAATCGTAGTTACTGGAGAATATTTCACAAATGGACTCCAATCAGAACTGGAAACAATTAAGCATTAGCATAGCAATGATTAAGCTGGTCTCAAAAGGCTGTGGCATTTCTCATTACAATAGGATAGAGACGATGTATCAGCGAGTCAGGAGCACAATGAGCCTGCGCATTCTACCCTTGATTGAAAGCCCTGGCCATTAGATTAAAGATTATGCAAAAGTTTTTATCTTTAAATTTTCTATCAAACAAAATGCAATTCTATCACACTCATCACGAAGGTTTCTAGTGAGAGGGCAGTATCTAGAACGTTGGGTGGGCTTCAGGGTCCTCCTGTGAAGGACGTTAGATGTAGCTTTTGACAATATATTTGGCATGTTGGAGAAAGAAGTGAGACGTAACTTGTCTCTCACTAATCAGCTTTCGTTTATAATACTGAGCATCCTTGATATTTGCTTTTGGGTTGTACTTACCAAATGTAAATTTCTTTTCTTGTGTGTAATTTTCGAAGTTTTATTTTTATTTGGAACCAGATGGTTTTTCCCTTATGAGGACCAAAAAAAAAAAAAATTTCTTTTATATTTAATTTTGTGTTTCTTTTTTAACACTTTTTCCGCTACCATTGTATTTACGAATTATAAATTTCCAATTTTAAATAGTAATTATTATCTTCGATTATTAATTTTCTGACAGAAAAAACTGATAAATGGGTACTATTTAATAACTTATAATCAAGAAGAGGATTTTATTATTTGAATTAATATTATTTTATTATCAAATTTGTAATTCACCATCCATTGTTTTATTGAATTTACCATCGTTTCTGCTCACGACAGACTGATCAACTAAGGCTGCTTGACCTTAAGAATTATGGTGAATCAAAATGTAAATCTAAAAATATTGCTCAGGAAGTATATGAGTCTATAATAGTCATTGGAGGTTTTGCTTGATCGAAGAAAAAAACGCTCCCTGTTCTTTACAATAACGAAGGCTTGGAAAAGCGAGGTTCCTCTAATTGGATACGAAAAATATGGAAGCAACTCTCAGGCAGCTTCGTGAACACCAGTCTTTTTTTTAACGCGGTGATTGCGGGCCTCGTTATCGTTATCCCTTTCATTACTCTATTCTATTTTAGATTAATTTAGAATTATTTAAGACTACTTACAACACAAGAATATACTTACAAATCAATCTCAGCTCTCCCACCGTCAGTGACAATTGCCGCAATTCTGTTGAACCCTCCTGCTTCAATTATTCCAAATATAATTAATACAATAATCGATAAAGTCATTATCACAGCTTGAATTGAATCCACCCAGACGACGCCTCTCAGACCACCCTAAATAAATAAAGAAATAAAAGAATAAAAACTGCGGCAATCTTTAAAAAAAAAAAAAAGTGTATTTATTTCAGATTTTAGATTTATATTAGAGACATAGGTTTCAATCATACCATTGCTGTATATACTGTACACAAGAAGCAGGCAATTGGTGTAAATATATGAAATGGCATTATAAATACTGAAACATGAATTTAAATATTAAATTAAAATTCATTAAAATATTCAACAATCATTAAATACTAGAGTTCAACATGTACAATTATTTCAATAATTATTCGTTTAGGAATGTAAAAGTGTTATTATATTCCTTTGTAATGGGTGCTTTTATTGAACAAACAAAAGAAGAATATAAAAAAAAAAAGACCTTAAATTAATCGCATTATCGACTTTTGAGCCTAACAGCTTGCAAATACTTAAGTTCTTTGAAAAATGAATATTAATGCCAATAATAAATTTTATAACTGCAAACCAGAGAGAGCTCACCTTCAGTGATCGTTATCCCAGCAGAATAAATGACAACCAGAAGATATAATACCTGGAAATAAACCATTGCCAATTTAAGTACATATATGTTAATAAGTAATAATTGTGGAAGAAGTAAAAAACATACCTCTGTTATAGAACTAAATAAAGAACCCAAACTTCTTGTTAACTTGTTGTACCTTCTTTCTAAATACTGTGGAAACATAGAATATTTTATACTTGAAACATATATTTTTTTGATATTGTTTAACTTTCAATGATAACTTGTTTAGTCTGGTTTGGAAAATATTTTTCTAATACAAATAATTTTACTTTTCTGTTATCATATCGTAGAAGAAAAGATCATTTGGGCAAATTTATGTTTTACCATATAAATATAAGGAATTAATTATGTAGTTAGTAATCCAAAATGCAGGGCGTTAGAAAAATGTTAAATGAATATATCACAACATTGTAAATGAATATATCAATAAATATATCAATGTTAAATGAATATTCATCAAAATGTAATAATGAATGAAGATCACAAATTATAAGACACTAAAATTTAACTATGTGAATAAGATGATGCGAAATTCATGAGCACATTTAAAATATGTTTGAAAAAGAGATCAATAAAGATAAATAATGCTCACTGATAGCACGCTAGGCAATGTACGCGGAAACAATGCTGCTCTTAGATTTTCTAAGAACCTCTATTGTTCAGTGATGCCCGGTGATGGGCAGTAAGTCTATAACGAGGGAACACTGACCAGAGGCCGGTAGTGGACTGAGAAGGCTCCGGGCGCCAATGACCACACATTAACAAAAATGGAGCAAAGAATAGATGATTGTGGGCAAGAATCATCATGATAAATAAACAAATGCAGGAAATAATAAATAAACGCTAATAATGTTTTAATATATATTTTTTTTTTGGCATTTGCTTTCACCATACAGCCAGCAACATCTATGTATTGATGAAGAACAAGACTATCTTCATTGTCTTAAAAAGTTATATATTCTTTATCTAATATTATACGTACATTTTCAGATTCACACTGCACACATTTACACGGTGCCGGGGAGCCAATCCCAGCTCAATCCGGCCACCAATATGTTTTAATAATGAGGAGGCGGATTATATTAATAAATAAAAGAAAATAAACGTTCAGTAGTAAAATATAATTATAATAAATAAAACCGAAGCTGGAAGCGTTTGGCGTCAATTAATACAAAGAGAACTGGTGACATAAAAGCTTGCTGACAAGAACTGCGACGTAATTTTCTCGCTGACTAAATCGGGCCTCTGGCCGGTTGTCCTAAAGTTTAACTATAACAACCAACATTCATAGGTCTGAAGATCTGTACCTTAGGAATAACTCTTTATTAAGGGATTGATGGAGTAGCTGCCCAATGGCATCAAGTTTGTGATAATCATGAGAGTGTTTCACACTAGATCTAGTTTATATGTGGACTGCCATACAATCAACCGATACTAATATTAATGATAACGTTTCTAAACCACTGTAACTTGCCCCATACTAATTATATAAGTTATTCACTTCTTGTTGCAATTTGCTTATATTAGAAAAGATATGATTTTGAAACTTAGCTAGCGCCATGTTGAACAACCTTCCAAATTATTTATAGCAATCGTCGTAAATCGTTTACTCAATTAAATATTAAATGTGATAATACTGTGAGGAAATTTTCGTTATTTACAATATATTTATATGTAAAAATTATTTACATACCTCGAAAATAGATACAAATTTAAGATTATAAAATACTGGAAGGTAAAAGAAATACATAAGAAAAGTAGCAACCACTGTTCCAGAACCAACAAATAGCAATTGTACTCCATAATAATATGCTTCAGCCATGGAACCAAGAATTGTAATAGTTGAAATTGTACTGAAAATTATGTAATAAATTTATTCTTTCTGTATAATAAGTATACGTATACTGAATTAATTGAAGGAAATTTACCTGCTAACAATTGAAAGAAAAATGGGTATTGCTGGCATTTTTCTACCACCAAAAACATATTCATCAATATTATTCGGTTTGTTTTTAGAAATACCAAATATTACTGCAATAACAATTGATGATAATAAAGTCAATGAGAATATTGTATAGTCAAACCAACTCCATTGGATAGATTCTTCAACATCCATATTTTAAAAATGTATCTACATACAAGTTGCAAAAATAATAAAGCCCAAATAAATTAAACTTGAAATTAGTCTACAATATTGTTTAACTGTTACAAAACCAAAAAAGTTTTGTAAAATACAATCATTGCCGATCAGACAAATTTATTTTTGGAAACTAAGAATAACTAGGCAAAATAAATTAACTAGACTGGCAACGTTTAATATATCTTTTAGTAATCTAAATTGTTCTGCTAAATATTTCATCAGTCATTTAATATTTATTTATGTTTCACAAGTTGACGCTTATCGTCAATAACAATTAACTTCCATTAACTTTTGTTATTAAGTCCAGTTTAACGATACTATTCTATCATAGTAGAATTCTTATCTTACAGTAATTATTCATGTTCTACTTTTCAAGAATTGTTTAATTGGGAAGGAATATGTCTGCACGTAAAATATCTAGCCCTGGACTGCAAATTAAGTTTCACTTCTAAAAACATGAAATTCGTGTGATCGTTTGAAAATTAAAAAAATGATTTAAATATATTTGTTTTAGGGGGTAGTGATTTTTTTTTCTTCCCAGAAGTAACCCTTATGGGAAGGAGTTTATTTACAGGATGCTCCGTAATACATATATTATAGGCATTGAATATAATTTCAGACATACAACATTTACAAACCTTATAATAACAAATGTGTAATATACTTTATTATTATACTATAGTCACGAAAACATAAAATAGTATGATGAAAGAATAATAATACAAATACATAATGAAAATTATAGATTATAGTAAAACATAATGAAGCAAAATACCAAGAAACTAAGCTCTAACTGACAAATCAAAATTAATAAAATTAGAAAACTGCTTTCAGAACTTTTTTGATACGAGATCCTTAAGTTATGGAGGCCACAGTAAACCATGCAGAAGCACTTCCCGAATTAGTGTTGCTCTTATATGATAGAATAGAAGGCAGTACAGAATGATGTGTTCAACATTTTGTGCATTGGCAGAGCAAATACATGTAGGGTCAGCTATAATCTGGAAACGGTGCAGATATGATTTCATTCGTCCATAACCGCTGAAAATGTGGGTTAGTTTATAAGTCAACTTCAGATCGGTGCGTTGTCTTGTAGAGACAGTCGAAAAGAATAGTTTTGTAGTAGCCCCTTTGTTGCAGTTCACCCATTCATGATTCCACTCGTCTTCATACAACAGTTTGAAGTGTCGCTTCAGTAAACAAGATGGCACTCGGTCATACACAATGGGCAAGGTTGACGATTTTGCAGCTTCTTTTGCAAACTGATCGGCTTTTTGTTTGGGGGTAGTGATTATGGGCATGGACTTTTAACTGGGTGGTTATCTATTCAAGTCCCGCATAAGAATGCTAAATTTTATTGTAACTGGTTAATTCACTTAAAAAATCTTAGTATGAGCCAACATCTAATTATTGATTCTACGCCACCTAGTTTGATAGTTAGACGTTAAGCCCGCCAAAACAAAAATCGTTGGTACCGTTTCGAGAAAAATTGAAAAACAGAAAAAAAAATCTGGTGTGAAACATTCACACAACTTTCTCTTACTCCTGTTCTCAAAATTATAATTGACAAATTTTATAGTTTGTTTACCAAATTTAATGAAATTCGTCGAAAACTGAAAAAAACTGTTCAGTAAAAGCACACTTCCGGTTTACTAATTTCCTTGAAACTCGGAATTTTGGCCATCTATTTATTTCTAATCAATTTTGTTTGGATGATAGAATTGTATAATCAACTGTGATAGGACTTTAGAGAAAAACGTAACCCCTCCCCTTCCCTAAAAGTGCCCTTAAATGACTTTTTCCAGAGAAATGTTTTAAGTAAAAGTTGTAGATCTTTGCATGTTTAGTTTATATAAGAAGTTTCAAGAAAATCGTCGGAGTTATTTTTGAGAAAATTGCGTAAAAGAGAATAAATCATTTAGTAAAGTGGTCAAGTAAACGCACTTCCGGTTATCCGATTTTTTTCAATATCGGAGTTTCAACCACATATTCAATTCTAATTAACATTATGTAGATGACAGAATTGTCTAATAAACTGAAATAGCAGTTTAGATGGAAACCTCACTCCAGCCCTCCCCCAGAAGTGCCCTTAAATGCATTTTCCCGGAGAAATGTTTCAAATAAAAGTTATAGCTCATTGTATGTGTGGTTGATGTTCCAATTTTAAAGAAAATCGTCGGAGCCATTTTTGAGAAAATCGCAAAAAAGTAATAAATCCAACTAGTAAAGTGATACTTCCGGTTGAGGAATTTTGACAGATAATACTGTCAGATCCCATGGAGATACTAAATGGAATATCAAGTTTCAACTTTCTACGGTTTTTATTTTTGAGCTATGCTATTCACATACATACATACATACACACACACACACCACACACCACACACACACAGAGACCATTTGCTAAAAACCACTTTTTTGGACTCGGGGTACCTCAAAACGGATATTTCTGGTGAAAACTCGATATCGAAAATTTAACACTATTACGACACTTCCTCTTACTAGGAGTAGAGAAAGTAATAGCCATTACTTTACTTTATTTAAATATGTTGATATAACTTTGAAAGAAGTTATATTTAGGAGCCACTGTATCAGAGAGGGGACCCAAAGTGTGTTCGCCTCCAGCTCCTCGCATATTTTTGTTGATAAAACTTCCATTTACCATGTTGCTATTCTCTTTTCCGTTAAAGGCATGTCAGCTTGTATGTTGGGGGGTTGAAGTAGATCGCGTCCTCGTCATGCCCCCTGGTAACGCAAAGTTTGCGGCTAAACGATCTGCGCTGTCGCCCAGCAGCCCACCAAACGAAAAAAAGGGGCTAAAAAAGGAAAAGAAAAAAAAAAAGGTGACAATGAACCGGCCACAACCATATCAGCCTGCAAAGGGCCTTTTTCAAGGTCCAGACAAAGCCCTGCTAAAGATTATATTCTGGAATGCAGGTGGCTAAGGAAACGATAAATTCTTAGAATTTAAGAAACTGATTTCAGACAATGTTGTAGATGTTTTTGGAATTGTGGAGGCGGGTGCAGCAACCTCAAACATGAAGTTTTATCAGACGCTTGGGTATCAAACTTATTACCTCGGACGGGCTAGATCACATTCCTCTGGAATAATCGTCGGGTGCAAAGGTTCTTTAATAGCTGATTTTAAGATAAGGAAGCAGATGGAGACTGGCGACCTGTGCGAAGCAGTTGAATTAAATGTTTGGAAGAATCGATTCCACAAGAAAATTTTCTTTGTTTATAATCCTCCTCGGAATAAGCCAAACCTGACTTGGTTCGAGGCAATCTGGAACTCAAATAGTGTACTATGTGGTGACCTTAATGCCCCTTCAACCCGTTGGGGCTACAGTGCCACTGACTGCATAGGTCAAATACAGGAAGATTTTGTCGACAACAACCCCGTCACATTTGTCGATAATACCAATCATAGCCCTACTTTCCTGTCGTACGCTGGCCACTCCTGGCACCCGGATGTGATTTTTGCGCATCCTGCTGTATCTAAAGGAATCTACCATGATTTGATTAATGGCTCAGGTGGTTTTGGACATAAAGCGTTGTCAAGTTGAACTGAAAATTGCTGCCAAGATAATTCCTCAAAAACAAATAATAAGATGGAATCTACACAAAGCTGACTGGATAAATTACACTAAAGAAATTGGTGAACTCATGAGAAACATAGACTTGAGCTGAAATGTGGCTAAGTCTCTAGGAAAAATCCAGAAAGCTATTCTAAAAGCTGCAGAAAATACTATCCCAAGAGGCAAAATGAAACGATACAGCCCTTTTTGGAATGATAAATTGCAAAAACTAAAAGTAGAGAGAGATTCTGCTAGAGCCACTGCTAGAATCCGAAAAGACCGGAGGATTATGTTAGTTTAAAAAAGAAAACAGCTATTTATAAAAAAGAAATTATTCAGTCTAAATGCTCCAGTTACCAAAAGTTTCTTAGCAAACTTGATTTCAGGAAGGATGCCCATAAGGCACACAAATTTCTGTCCTGGTTAAATAATGAAAATGACTCTAAACATAACCCGTTTAAAAGTGAAGATAAACTGCTCACAGATGACTTGGATATTGCAAAATCCTTTTGTAAGTACTATTGCAATAACAGTAATTTCAGACCAAAAACTAAGCTATCCAACTATCAAGTACGAGTCACATGCCTCACTAAGGATCAGAACCGTCTATTTAACGAACGATTTCTCCTCAAGAACTGGATCTGGCTCTACAAAATTTCCTTTTAACAAAAGCACCAGGGATAGTGCCAGAGTTTTTGAAACATATGGGTCCCAAATCTAAAGGTGTCCTGTTATCTTTCTTGAATGACGTTTGAAGTTTACATATGCCCAGCATGTGGCGGAAAGCAGAAGTGATACCTATTCCTAAGAAGAACAAGCCGTCAGATAAAGCTGAAAACTTCAGATCTATAGCGTCTGATGAACTCAAGAGAAACATAGATTTGCTTATAGATATGAGAAACATAGATGAACTTATGGAAACATTAGTACTAAGGAGGTTACAAGAATTTCTAGAAGAAAATAACATCCTATCAAACAAACAAGCAGGGTTTAGGGAACACCGCAGCACAACTGAACAAGTAATTAGGTACTTGCAAGAGGTAAAAGATGGTTTCCATAGAAGGCAAAGTACTTAGTAGTTTTTGTGGGTTTCCAAGCGGCTTACGACAGGGTCTGGAGGAGGCTTCTGCTGGAAAAGCTGCTTGGGATAGGCGTAAATGGTAAACTTTTCAAGTTTAAACGCCTCGTTCCTCGCTCAGCGATTCATACGAATCAAGTATGGGAATGCTGTCTCCCCCTATAAGCAGATAAAACTTCCTCAGGGATCGGTCTTAAGCCCCACACTTTTCTGCAGAATGATAAATGACGTGGTACCGCACCTGGAAGCAGTACCAGGAACTAATGAACTTTTGTATGCAGACGACTTGGTTGTGTAGGCAACTAGTAGCGATGTTTCAGCCCTAGAAACGCATTTAAATGGAACTCTGGAGCGATTGCGCGGGATTGGACAAATGCAAATGTGCAACAGTGTCGCAACTTTTTAGTCTGTCCACTAAGCACCAACTTTTTAGTCTTTAGGTACAATGGACAACCACTTCGGATAACCGACGCGGCAACCTATTTGGGAGTGCAGTTGGATAACAGACTGGGATGGAATAAACACGTGGGCTCTCTTGTAGAAAAATGGAAAAAGAAAATGAGCCTCCTTAGTAGACTGGCAGACACTAAATGGACGCTACTCAGGACGTGCTAGCCTTGGCATACAAAACGTACATACGGCCAGTAATTGAATACGGCAATGAATTACTTATTACTGCCTCGGATTCTGTGCAACAACGGCTAGAAAAAGTCCAATACATTGTGCTTACGTGGTCCAAAGTCCACTCCTATTGCAGCCATGCAATTGCAATCGGAAATATACCCCCTAAGAGTCCGGCGAGAAATTGCAGCTCTAAACATGAAAGAGAGACTAGCAAGATTGAGGATTCATTATTGGGAAAAATAGACCACCTGAAGTCGCAAGGCTGAAAACTCAGGTGAAATTTCCAACTCAAGTGGATGCTATTCGCAAAAAATATAATTTATTCCTTGGCAGGAGTGAGCCTCTGCACAATGAGTCGTACTGGAAAATAAGGAGGACACCATTGTTACGTCTCCATCACGTGGAGCCCGTTAAGAAAGGCGATAACAGAGTGTTCGAGTTAAGAGCTCTAGCCCTTGAAATGCTTGGAGAATGCTATCCATCTCCTCCTTGGACCCACATCTATACTGATGGTTCAGCAGAAGGTGCCACTAAAAATGCGGGAGATGGAGTGTATGGTATCGACTTCCAGTTTTCAGAACCTGTTGGAACAAATTTCGATTGGGAGATCCGGGCTATCCTGATAGGTTTGAAATATATGGTTGAAAAGAAATTGGACAAAGTAGTGTTTCTCAGAGATTCCCAAGATGCGTTAATAGCCGTAACGGGACCTCAAAATGAAATTTGCTCAGAGTGTGCCGAAAAATGGTTGAAAAGGCTCTTACAGAAGGAAGCAGCTGGCTTTCCAATGGATTCCTGCTCATTGTGGTTTACCAGGGAACGAGCAGGCCGATAAACTTGCGAAACAGGGGAGTCAATGTGATCAGCCCGGCTACGCAATATGTTTTGCTTCGGCTAAAAGAATTATACCTATAGGTAGCGACATAGGTCACGATGATTTGCGCACCTCCACAAAATAGGTATAAAGGACTCGCCGATTTGCCCATTGTGTGTAACGGGGTAATGACCTTTCAACGTCTGAACGCGTGCCCTGCATTACAGAGTATGGAGTAGTATTTATGAAAAATATTGGGCTGCCAGACAAAAAATGGCTTAACGCCTTTGTCACGGGATAGGAAAAAAAAAAGATTGTATGTAATTAATTTACAATTACAGTCATTTTATACTAAAAGGTAATTAACTCAAACAATATTTGCATATTTCGTTGCATTATGCAAATAACTCTTGAATGGATTTAGCATTTAATTTATTATTATTTAAATTGGAAATAGTACTCAATAATCATGCAATAATAAGACATGCAAATCAATTTTCTCATTACCTATTAACTGAAATTAAAATTTATGAACATTATTAACTTAAACCAGAAAAAACTACAAATAATTTTGTAATGATCAGAGATATTTTCCGTGATAGCCTGCTTCTTTTTGTGGCCATCGGCCGGTTTTGGGCGTTCGCTCATCATGAGGATGATTTTGTCAAAACAGTGTGATAACATAGACTTGCACAGAGAAATTTAGTTGATACACTCCGTTGTTTAATTGATACAGAGTGTATCAACAAAATTTCCTCTGTGAATGTCTATGTTATCACACTGTTTTGACGAAAAATGGGCGAACGCCCGAAACCGGTCGATGATCACAAAATGAAGCAGGCTATCACGGAAAATATCTCTGATGCTTTCCAGCTCTGCGGAACCAATCACAACAATTTTGTAATGAGTTTATGACAAATTTCTTAGCTAAGTAGTTTTATTTCTGAACATTGAGAAAAGATTAATCATTTTTTTCTTGATAATTAATTCATAACAATTTTGTCAATCCCAGATGACCGTCTCGCAATTCTTTCTGTTCTAATTGATAAATTTTATTCAAACCTAATATATTAGAATGGTTTTCAAATCGCCAGGCCTTAAAATTATAATAAGTTGTTTAAATGGCAATCGCCAGGGAAGTTTTTAAAATGCAGAGGAGTTTTTTTTTCTTCTTTTATTTGTTTATAATCTAGCACTTCTTATTCACTTCAGTATTGCACAATAATGTACCTTTTCTCAAATAAGTATATTCTTGTGTTGTAATTAGTGTAAATGTTAATCTAAAACAGAATAGAGTAAAGAAAGGGATTACGGTCTCAAGGCCCACAATCACCGCGTTAAAAAAAAATATATTGTAACTCCCCCCAGTTAACCTCTGCCTCATAGCATATACGCAAGTCTGGTGTTTACGAAGCTGCCTGAGAGTTGCCTCCATATTGTTCTCTCCAATTAAAGGAACCTCGCTTTAGCCAGGCCCTCGTAATGGTAGAGAACATGGAGCGTTTTTGTCTTCGATCAAGCAAAACCTCCAATGACTATTATAAGCTCATATACTTCTTGAGCAATATTTTTAGTTCTACATTTTGATTAACAGACTCACCATAATTCTTGAGGTCATGCGACCTTAGTTGATCAATCTGTCGTGAGCAGAAGCGAACGTAAATTCAATAAAACAATAGCTCGTGAATTACAAATTTGTTAATAAAACAACATTAATTCAAATAATAAAATTCTCTTCTTGATTAGGAGTTATTAAATCAGTACCCATTTATCAGCTTTTTTTCTGTCAGAAAATTAATAATCGAAGATAATAATTACTATTTAAAATTGGAAATTTATAATTCGCCAATACACAATGGTAGAGGAAAAAGTGTTAAAAAAAAAAAACACAAAATTAAATATAAAATAAATTTTTTTTTTGGTCACCATAAGGGAAAACCATCTGGGTCCAAATAAAAATAAAACTCCGATAATTACACACACACAAAAATTTACATTTGTTAAGTACAACCCAAAAGGAAATATCAGATATTTGCCTGCTGCTCAGTATTATACACGAAAGCCAAGGGAAAGTAAGTTACGTCTCACTTCTTCGTCCAACATGCCAAACATATTGTCAAAAGCTACATCTAACGTCTTTCACAGGAGGAACCTCAAGCTTACCAATGTTCTAGATACTGCCCTCTCTCTAGAAACCTTCATGATGAAGGTGATGTAAACAAAGAATTGCATTTTGTTTGATAGAAAATTTAAAAATAAAAACTTTTGCATAATCTTTAATCTAATAGAGCTTTTAATCAAGGGTAGAATGTGCAGGCACATTTTGCTCCTGACTCGCTGGTACACCGTTCCTATTCTATTAAAATAAGAAATGCCACAACCTTTTGAGACTACCTTAATCATATTCAAACAGACTTTTTAAGAAATTTTGTTAGTTAAAAATGCCAGATTTGCAGTATATGAGGTCACGGGATTGCTTCATCCAAGCTATTTGCTTTTACACAGTGGCGACCTTTCTCTACGAAAGAAACAAAAAGTCTG
This sequence comes from Triatoma infestans, assembly GCA_011037195.1. Classification (NCBI taxonomy): domain Eukaryota; kingdom Metazoa; phylum Arthropoda; class Insecta; order Hemiptera; family Reduviidae; genus Triatoma; species Triatoma infestans. The sequence continues at coordinate 7,363 of JAAEAF010004076.1, read as the reverse complement.
TTTTAAAAGAAAATTTTCTCTGAATATTTAATGAAACACCGCTTCTATTTGTTTTAAGAAAGTAAAATCTATCTTCAAAGATAAATAAAGCGTGTTTTAATTTTTTTTTTGTTTACTTTCTTTGTAAACCCCTAAAATGTTTGTACTTTGCTTCACTATGGTAGACCGTATGAATAGGGAAATTTGTGGTAATAAAAAATATCTTACCACTGATTATACTTCTCCGATTTTATTAATTATTAAAAATAATCGGCTGTCATACCAGCAGTATATTTAAGATACTACTAATTAAAGTCTACTTAATAAGATAAAATTTTATGGCGTTTACAATAGATAGTATAAAAGTTTTCTAGGAATATTAAGCAAATGTATAATTGATTTATTTAAGCCTTGACGCTTGCAACATGTAATAACTTTATTATTATATGACTATAATAACTATAATATTAGAATGTATTAACTGGGAACAGTGAGTTGTTCCATTTCTTCTACTGTTCTTGCTTTATTATCATTTGTTCTTCTCAGTTGTGGAATAAGTAAATTTTCATCAACACAGTCTTCACTAGCTGTAAATATAGTAACAACAAAACCAACTAGTACACTAACTAAAAATCCAATTGCTGTAATAAGATTGAATGACAATCTATATGGATATGCTAGATCTTCAGAGTAAGTTACAGGAACACGTCCACGATATCCCATTGTTGTTATGCTAAAATTAATTGTTCTTATATTGTTAGAAATTTTTTTAAAAGTCCTATATTTAAATATATTCGGTGAATTATATATAGTAAATTTGAAATACTAACTTTAAATCTAATTGTTCAGTGATATTTTGATGACATCCTTCAATACTGACAATTTTAGTGCTATAATTGATATCGCCAGAATCTGTGGCAGATTGAATTCCTACAGCTAACCATACTGAAACGACAGTTCCTGCTAATCCACCTATTACAGCTGCCTATTATGAATATCAAACGGTAAATTAAAAAAAATCAACAATACAGGGAATTTGATTTATTTAATCCATACTCTTTCTTTTAATATTAGCGATCAATTATAACTGTGAAGAGAGATTTGTCATCAAAGTTTAGAAATAAAGCATTCAGAACCTTTTGTAATTACTTCTATGTAAGTATTTAGTTCAGTGTTACCCAAACTATCCTCTGCTCATTAATGGGAGCAGTAACAAGAACTACAGATTTTTTTAAAAATTTTTTGTGAAATTAAGTTAATGGAAAGGTTTAAACCTTTTTATAATTTCTTTTTTGAAAGCTGAAATAACTTTGACAATATTCCTGCCACTACCATCAACATAACTTTTAAGTAGAGCAGTACTTTAAGCAGACTTTTTTTTTTCAGATGAAAGTCATTAAATCAAAACAAGAAATAGCATGGATGTAATGATGGAGAGGCAACATTATCACCAATAAAACACAAAAGATACGAATTGAAGAGGAAAAAAGCAAGCTCATTTGTCGTATTTAAAATTATAGGTACTTATAAGTTTTATAGCTTTATTAATATGAAACAAATAATAAATCTTTGTTTTAAACTTCAAGGTGGTAAAATTTGTTTGTTTCCGGATGAAAACTCAATTTCAAAAATGTGATACGTTTGCAATATTTCCTTTTCCGTTGGAGTACGAGTATCCAAAAATTGTCCTGGTGTGCCAAATTTACCGGTTTTCTTTTAATGCTTTCTCATGCTTGTAAATGATAAATTTCGTTTAACTTCGAATTTTTTATGAATATTTAGAATGCCTTCAATTTATTAGAAGTGGTATGGCATGTACTAATTAGGAAACAGCAGTTTAGAGGAGAGGGGACTGAAGTGCTGCTCCACCTAAAATAACTTTTTTGTAGAAAAAAGTGTTAATAAACAATAGTAGTCAATATATAAAATTTACTGAAACTTCTGGTCTTTATCAAGGCAATCGCGAAATACAAAAAAAAAAGTTAGGGAAATATAAATATATATATTATGTATTTATAAGATTTCCAAAAATTTCCTTTCGGTGGAAACTCAATTTTGAAAATTTGACCTGATTGCAATATTTCCTCTTACCAACATTCAGCATCAATTCTTCTTATAGTTCATTGTTCAGAAATATTAGTTCATTAGGTTTCGGCGAAAATTATATAAGTTATAAGAAGTCTACTCATAAAATTAGGACAATAATACAAATCAGATTATCTGGCAATAACCACATATCTTTCATAAAGGAAATAAATATAATCTGGATTACCTAAATTTATGTACAGTTTGTAATATGAATCAAGAAGAAAATTTAAATCATTTTTATTTACACTGTCCAATCTATAGTTCCCTTAGAGCTCATTATATTGATAAATATATAAATGGTAACATCTCTGATCTTGCTGAACTGCTTACTGTCAATAGCGTAATAAAACTTAATGATCTATACTATTATACTATAGGAGCCTTTAAATTACGCTCGTTTATTATTAATGAATAGTGTTTTTATTTTTGTTTAATTGGAAATTAATAATTGTAACATTCAGGGGAAAACCAAATTTTTCTTTTGATGTACGAAATGATAATTAATTTCTATTTTTTGTACATGGTTGTGAATATTTTTCAAACGCAAGCTCCTTGCTAAAAGGACCTGTATCCTTTAAGCAATAAATATATTATTATTATTATAATATCTTACCAGCATTCAAAGAAAAGACACTTTTATTACCTTAGAATTTGATTTTCTGTAGAATAATCCAAAAGTAAAGATAAAAATTACGAAACTCGATGTAAAGCTCATAAATATATAAAAAAGCTGCAAATAAAAAACATGGAATTAAATAAATTACAAGGGAAGGGTTAGCTTAGTGGTTAGAGCATTGGATCCCCACGCAAGGTCCCAGAGATTCGAATCCAGCTGTGCAGAGCTTAGATGTTTTCTTCCTAGGAGCTTACACAGCTCACTATCTCCGGTGATGGACAGTGTTGTCTGTAACGATAGAGCATTGTCCGGAGGCCGACAGTGCACTGAGAAGTCTTCAGGCGTCAATGATCATAATGTTTTAGATCTTTTCTGGCAAAACACAACAATTTTACACTTTACCAAAGTTTTACACTTTTCACCAAAAGATAAACACAACAATATAACTCCATGAAATATACAGAACTAGTGCTGAATTAGATTCATTTAGCCGGTCTCAGAACACTGTTCTCTTTTAGTTACATAAGACATTGCCTGTCTCTGGACAGTGAGGTATAAGGTTCCTAGGAAGAGAATATCTAAAGGCAGCGATATGCTGGACTCGAACTAGGCGATTAGTTATTTTTGATTTAATAAAATTTTCAAATTTAATCAAAAAGTATCTTCGTTTTTTCATTGATCTAAGTTTCAAATGTGTTAAGAGTCACTTTATATTAACATAAATAATAGTTACGTTGACCATTAAATGGACGCGTTAGTTGACGCGCCAATAATTAAAAAAATAAAAAATAGATAATATTTCTATTATCTAATTAATTGGACTCATACATTTTCTTGCCCAAAATGCTTACTGACTTTTTTATAATTCAAGTTTCATCTAAATCTCAACTATTTTATAAGTGGCCAAACATTAAAAAATAAAAAATTATTAGGATGTAAGAAAGAAAAAAATAAATTGTTAAAGTTTTTCTAATTTGACATCTGAATTTAAATGGCATATTATAATGACTTACTTGCAATATACTACTAGTTGTATTCATAAGCAAAGTCCCAAATGTAACTATAATACCAATAATTACAACTAGAGATTTAATTATTAGTTGTGTTTGCGCCATATTTAGTTCCCAAGGTAAAAGAGGTTTAACTAAATCTTCAAAAACTTTTGCTGATACACTGTTCATTATTGTAGACAATGAACTAAAAATTTCAATTAAATAGACATTAAATGAAAAAAATACAATTGATTTTTTTGTTAATTAAAATTATATAATATATTATACCTGTAAGAGGCGGATAGTATTCCCGCAACAAATAAACCACCAATACCAGGGATTTTAACCGCCTTTTTAACTATGTAATATGTCACCAACTTATTGCTGTCGCTTATTGACTAAAAAAAAAAGTATATAACAAATGATGTAAATTTGAAATACCTTTAAGAATACTTATTAATCCAAATAATTATTAGTAGATACCTTACTCATGACAGGGTCACAGTCATGATATGTTGCATACATTATCAAACCTAAACAAACAGGTAAACTATATAATATTACTTGTCCAAGACCAGAAAGTATGCACACTCTAAAACATAGAAAATATGTTATATTGAAGAAATGTTCACTAACTTAATCTGCTTATTTTATGAATTACAGTTAAAGTCCTAGGGTCTATGAACACTATGAATTAATTGAAAATGTGGGTGAGTCCGCAATGCTGAATAAAATACCGGATACTATGAATTAAACCATACGGAAAAAGGTTTAACCATAAAACCAAACTTCCTCAATTGTTAAAACACTGATAAATAAATTTCTTCCTAGGAGCCTGTACAGCTCACTGTGAGGTGGTGGACAGTGTCGTCTATAACGAGAACACTGTCCGAAGGCCGGCAGTGCACTGAGAAGGCTCCTGGCGCCAATGACCATAAATGTTGGCGCGCCTTAAATTTAAAAATAAATAAAAATCCATCTTTTATAAATATTTTTGATAACAATTTATATTCTACTTTTTTTTTAATTGAAGTATTTACTTGGAATTTTTAGAAAAATATTAATGTTAGCTTCCTTTATTAGAATAATTTTTATTTTTAAAATATCCAAAAATGGTACATAGCTTTATAATAAATGAAAATATACCTTTTAATGAAAATTATTTTGTTATATGAATAAAAATATCTCTAGAAAATTTATTTATAAATATAACTTACATTCTAGCTTTTTTAAATGTTGGCAATGATAAATAACGTTGTATCAATCCCTGGTTTAATGCTACATCAAAGGTTGTAAGGAAAGATTCTGATACAATTATAGTTACAGGAGAATATTTTACAAATGGACTCCAATCAAAACTGGAAACAATTTAGCATTAGCATAACAACTTATTGCAAAATAAACATTGCTTTTATCAAATGACTTCATACTAGTTCCTGACTAAATTTACTAATCAAAAACACACGACACAAATATAAGAATAAAGAACTGTCCTATTCAGTAGCTTCTATTGAGAGATAAAGATTTGATGATGTAAACTTAAATATGATATTTTATTCGCCCTTCTTGTTGGCTCTGACCGGTTTGGATTCTCATCAATGCCTATCAAGTCGTAGAGATATTGGTTTCAACATTAAATTACTGTCACGTACCAAAGCGAATGATTTTATATTATAAGTATAGTCAACAATGTATTTAATTGCAAGGGCTGTTCAAATAAGGACATCCTTTGGTATCTTCACAGTGTACGTATCCTGTAATAAGAAGGGAATTTAATTTATGTCTCAGAACTTCCAAAAAGTTTTTCCTGCAGGGTCAGAACTTAGAATAGGCGATCGACGATATCATAAGAAGCGATTAAAACATTACGGATAATTAGAATCCCTAAACTTACATAAAGAAAGACTTTCAACTTCCACCTGTGGGTGTTTTATCTTTTGATCTACGATTATGAACTGAAGTAATTAAATGTTATTCACTATATCCTTTATTCTACCTAGCCCATTGTATTTTATATATGATTAAGGTGGTCTCAAAAGGATGTGGCATTTCTTATTTTAATAGGATAGAAACGATGTATCAGCGAGTCAGGAGCACAATGTGCCTGCGCATTCTACCCTTGATTGAATGCCCCGGCGATTAGATTAAAGATTATGCAGAAGTTTTTATCTTTTAATTTTCTATGAAACAAAATGCAAATTTTTGTTTACTTCACCTTCATCATGAAGGTTTCTAGAGAGAGGGCAGTATCTTGAACGTTGGGTGGGCTTGAGGTTCCTGCTGTGAAAGACGTAAATATAGCTGTTGACAATATGTTTGGCATGTTGGACGAAGTAACCTTCCCTTGTCTCTCACTAATCAGCTTTCGTGTGTAACACTCAGCATCCTTGATATTTCCTTTTGGGTTGTACTTACCAATTGTAAATTTTGTTTTTGTGTGTAATTTTTGGAGTTTTATTTTTAATTGGAACCAGATGGTTTACCCTTATGATGACCAAAAAAAATTCTCTTCTATTTAATTTGGGTTTTTTTTTTTAACACTTTTTCCGCTACTATTGTATTTACGAATTATAAATTTCCAATTTTAAATTGTAATTATTATCAGAGACATTTTCCGTGGTAGCCTCATCATTTTGTGGTCATCGACCGGTTTCGGGCGATCGCCCATCTTCAGAATGCGTTTGTCAGACAGTGTCATAACACAGACTTGCACAGAGCAAATGCAGTATATACACTGACTGGTCTTTTTAATTGTATTTTAAAACTAAACTCTTAAAATAGGTCAAAGGGAGGAATGGTCAGCTGGGTGGGAAAGGAACACGTGTTTGGGTTGTTAAAGGGGCAAATTTTCCATAAAATGGAAACAACACGTGGAGGTCTAATTTTTAAACTCTGTTGTTGGCCAGAGATTCACTTGAGAATTAAATAATCAGAATAACTTTACAATTAAATTAAATAACGATTTCAAGCTGACACAATTTAAAATTAGGCGATTAAAATAATAAAAATTAAATCCACATAAGCATACAAGCATATTTTATAATATTTATAAAATTCATTTTATTTTATAATATTTACTGTGTATTTAATATACCCAACACAATATTTAATATACCCAAAATAATAAAATACCCAATAAAATAATATGCCCAACACAAACTTGCTGCACTTAGACATCTAACGAACAGACTTAAATACACACCCCTCACACTCGCGAACCACACACAAGAATCGCAGACAATCTACAACATAGCTAAGAACAATGGGTACAATGCGAACATCGTTAATAAACTCCTGAAAAACGAACCACACCAACAAAATAGGGCTGTCACAGCCCAACAGACAAACTGAAACAACAGACAAATTCGCCACATTCACATATATTGGAAGCCACACGTACAAACTCACAAATTTTTCAAAAAACTGGGCATTAAGACATCCTTCCGAACAAACAACAAATCAGGCAACAAAATCCGCACTCGTACCGAGTTCACTGACGTGTATGACAGCAGTGGGGTTTACGAGTTGAAATACCCGGATTGTGACAACATTTACGTGGGGCAGACCGGCAGAAAAATCAAGGAACGATTTACCGAACACATCAGATCATACAAATACGACAAAGTTGACTCAAATTACGCCAATCACCTAAAAACTAACAAACACAAACCCGATGACATAACGACCA
>JAAEAF010004075.1:0-89795 GCA_011037195.1 Triatoma infestans | reverse complement strand
ATCTAGGTATAATACTAGATACTAAATTAAATTATGGTGCCTTAATTGAGGAAAAATGTGAGAAATTAAGTAGATTGTGTTATTTGATGAGACGACTGACTGACGTACTGAGCATTGAAGGACTGAAAACGGCCTATTATGCGCTGTTCCATTCAGTCATGACTTATGCCATATTGTTGTGGGGAAGCGCGCCACTAGCGGTGAATGTGTTTAAGTATCAGAAGAATGTAGTTAGAATAATATACAAGGTTAGAAAAGACACAAGTTGTCGCGAACTATTTCCGCGATTAGGCTTTCTTACACTACCCTGCTGCTATATCCTGAAATGTGCCATATTTGTACAAGAACATCCAAATAAGTTCCGGCGTAGAGGGGAACTACATAACATTACGACAAGGCAAAACAACTTATAGGAGGTGCATGCACTTTTAGGACTTCAAAAGTTGGAAAAAACCCACTATATATATGGCCGCTAAAATCTGTAACCTGAGTCTTTGTTTCAGGTGAGCCTATCAAAAAATAAATTTAAAAAGGAGCTTAAAAAATATTTACTAAATAAAAATTATTACTCCATAAACGAGTACCTCTGTAAATGATTGAAACTTTTCTTTTATTGACACTGTTCTGTACCTTTGATGCGGTACGAATAAAGTATCTATCTATCTATCTATCCATCTATCAGAAGCAAGTAATTAATTTTCTAAATATTCAACGGGTAATTTAATTTGATATATTGGATTAAAATATTGAGCTATAATAAGGGTTCATTTATCTGATTGACAATATTTATAACATCGAAAATTCCAACAGCTAGCAGAGAGAGAGAGAGAGAGAGAGAGAGAGAGACACAGATCACAAAGTTCCAAACCAATAAACAAACCCATTTGATGTTAATAATAGCTCCAGTCAGTGCCACAATAATGGGGGCATCAGCTGTGGTTATTTTTCCATCTAACCATAATTTGCCTATAAAAAGAAATAGGGCTGGCTTTAATAAAGCGTTTTATAATATCATAATATCAAAAGAGAGAGGGAGTTTCAGTGTAAATTGAGTAATCTATTGAAGAATGATTTAAAAATAAAAGTTAACTTCGAAAAAAAATTCGTCAACCAATCTTGGTTAAACTGTAATAATTAATTCAATTCAAATAGGGAGGAAGTGTTATAATCGTGTCAAATTTTCAAAATTCTTTTACCACCGGAAATATTTTCTTTTTGTGACTTGAGTGTGTAAAAAAAAATATCTCAAAAAATGAGAACAAAAAAATCACAGGAAGTTCGTACTTGATATTCCGTTTAGGTATCATGATAGTTTTGATGGAATTCCATAAATCGGAAATGCGTCTTGAATATTTATTTCAGTTGTTCACGTTTATTTGGAAAAGTGTTACCGTAATATTATGGTTGAATCATACAAAACATTGAAATTGTATTTCAATGGGAAGAAAAAAAAAAAAAAAATGTTTCAAATAACACTCGTTAATCGTAGAAATACAATGTGTAAATATCATTGAAATCTTTACCATAAAAAAAAATACTAAACTTGAAAACTATAAAGTGAAAATTTCGGTTGACAAATTTTATAAAAAAAAAATTTTTTTCCCAGATCATATAAAATTCTAAAGGTTGAATAAATCCATTTTCACGGTAAAGTACACTTCAATCTCATTTCAATTTAGAACAAAGCAACTTTATAACGATCCCCATACTCCCAGAGTTTCTTGTACAGACTGTATTATTCGTTTATTCCACACAAAATGTTTGATTATATCGCTTTCTAGTATATTCGAATTATTATTTTGTTTCATTGAATACAATTTATTAAGTAGTATTTTTACTTTCTCTTACTCCTAGTATTGTAAAATCGTGTTAAATTTTCGATATAGAGTTTTCACCGGAAATATCCGTTTTGAGGTCCCCTGAGTCCAAAATAGTGGTTTTTAGCAAATGGTCTGTGTGTGTGTGTGTGTGTGTGGGGTGTGTGTGTGTGTGAGTGTTGTGTGTGTGTATATGTGAACAGCATAGCTCAAAAACGAGAAACCGTAGAGAGTTAAAATTGATATTCCGTTTAGGTATCACCATGGGATCTGACAGTACGTTATCTGTCAAAATTCCTCAACCGGAAGTACCACTTTACTAATTTTTTTTTTTTTTATTTGTTTGCGTTTTTCTCAAAAATGATGATTTTCTTGAAACATAATACATCAAATACACATACAAAGAGCTACAAATTTTATTTGAAACGTTTCTTCGGAAAAATTCATTTAAGGGTATTTTTCAGGGAGGGGTGGAGTTAAGTTTTCATTTAAAGTGCTATTTCAGTTTATTAGACAATTGTCTTCTAAATAATGTTAATTGAATTGAATATGTTGTTGAAATTCCGAGTTTGAAAAAAACGGATAACCGGAAGTGCGTTTACTAATGATTTTTTTTCACTTTTTCGCGATTTTCTCAAAAATGGTTCCGACGATTTTCTTGGAACATCTTATATAAACTAAACATATAAAGATCTACAACTTTTATATAAAACATTTCTCTGGGAAAATTCATTTAAGGGCACTTTTAGGGGAGGGGAGGGGTGATGTTCTACTATAAAGTGCTATCATAGTTGATTACACAATTCAATCATCCAAACATAATTAATTAGAAATAAATAGATGTCCAAAATTCCGAGTTTCAAGAAAATTAGTAAACCGGATGTGCGCTTTTTACTGAACAATTTTTTTCAGTTTTCAACAAATTTCATTAAATTTGGTACACAAACTATAAAATTTGTCAATTATAATTTTGGGAACTGGAGTAAGAGAAAGTTGTATGAGTGTTTCACACCAGATTTTTCTAAACAACTGTTATTAAAGTGTTGATGTTTTTATTAATTTTAATTTCTATCATTAAATTCTTTTTTACACTTGTTGTTCGAGAAAATACTAAGATCATCTCTGATATTTGATGTTTTCACCAGAAGTTACATGCTTTAATGCTTTCAGAATATGATAAAAGATTTTAGAGATGATAAGTGCTTACAATATATATGTGCCTGTAATTGTGTCTACATTATTCAGAATAATGTATATTTTTTTTATGAAGGAGCAGATTTGTGTAAATGTGTAATTTTTTTTTAAGAGATTTTTCAAGTAATCCAATTATCTCGATGTTGAATCTAAAGATTTTTCTTCCAATTTTTTCTATTTTATCAAATTAATATATTGTGTTTTTTTATTTAAGTTATTTTTACGAAAGCTATGAATAATTGAATGAATAGTAAAAATTCTGAGTTTATAAAAACTAAAGTGTCCTGCTTTTTATATACAAAACGAAACGGGAGGCTTTTTGAAGTAGGCGCCAAATATACAGCCCTACACTTTAAAAAAGTTTCTCAGGCGGCCAGATTGGTTACCAGAAGCTGCCCCACTCTCAAAAAAAGGCTACTCCGCGGTGAGCAGTTTCTTGGAAAAGAAAAAATTTCATCAGCCATTTTTTTTACAGTGTCATTTTCTTTTATTTTATTCTTTGTGAAATTCATCACAGTTTTTAGAGGTGTTATTCACGGTTTTCATAAGTTTTCTATTTATAATCATTAAGCGATTATTTCGCTATCGTTTTATCCTTAATAAAGGGTTAATGTAAATGCACCATTTCAGCAGAATGATGGTTTTTATCATCTATATAGTATTAATATACATTAGAAGCATACTAGGATTCCAAATTTGGAGAAAATCGGTTAACAAAACCATAACTTTACACAGAATAAATTTTTTAAAATTTTCTCGACCACTACCATAGCGATTTTCTGTAAATTTGGAGTACTATCTGTTACAGATATAAAGGTACCAATTTATTTTCTTTATTTATGATTGAAAAAACTCAGTTATTAGATAAAGATAAAAATTAATTTAACATCTAATAGATAATGTTCTAACTTTCAATTGTTAAAAAAAAAAAACAAATATTGGTTTACAAATAATAATAGAAATAAATAAATAAAGAATTTTCAATGAATATCAGGTGATCACTTTTGCCACAAAAATAAAAATAACGGGGAAAACAAGAGCGGAAAATTCCACCAAATTCTGGTGATTTTTTTAAAATAATTACACAAGAAAAAAAAAGCTGAGGAAAATCTTAAATAAAAGATCTAAACCATCCAACCTAATATTTGTTTTATTATTCATATACTAACAATAAAACTTGAAAGGGATTACCAAGCGTACAACAATCTACTTTTGTTTTTGTCCAGAAGGCTAAAAGTTTATAAGTCTTTATCTGTTGAAAACACCAACCATTTAGGCAGCTAGGAAAACTTTTGATTTTCATGGTAAATTAGACGAATAAAACCTTGCTGAGAGAAAATTATTATTAAATTTCTCTTTTACATTTTCATCTTTATCTCACAAACGCTCTCTCTCTCTCTCTTTCTCTCGCTTTTTTGTAAGCGAAGATGGATGAAATATAATAAATTCTGTGTGTGTGTGTGTGTGTGTGTGTGTGTGTGTATATATGCGCGTTTGCCACTATCCAAAGGATTTTCCTAAAGTAGATTTTCATGTATTATATCTGCTATGGTAGAAATAACAAGCTATTTAAATAAATTGGCTGGGCTTATTGTACGAAAAGAAAAACAGACTTTCAAAACGTTTCCGACTTTATTTCCGTTACAATTCAATATAGCATTAAAATTGTATCCTTTTTTTCATGTTCTTATTTAAATAACATTTCCCGAGCTTATTTAGCTGCACGACGAGTTACTACTGTAATGACCTATCAGGGTCATAGCAATGTCAAAGTGGCTCCAGCCAGTCGCTATCTTCACAAAGGATGGCAGGAAGAAAGGATAATTTATAACTAGTGGCCCAGCCGGCCGCTGTCTTCAAGACAAGGGCTGCGGCCAAACAAAAAACCCTTTTCAATACAAGGGTCAATACATTACATCAAAGACAAGCACCGATAAAGCTGGCCACTGACCTAAATCACTGGTCACCGAACTGGCCAAGGTCGCACGCTACGAGAGATGTCTTAGTATGAGTACTTACTTACACACTTGACAGTGTGTGAGTAAGACTAATATAAACTTCGCCCCACTGGAAGAGGGGATCATTATATCATTCATCATTATACGAGTAGCCACATCATTATATCAGTATCATTTTACAGCAGCAGTTATACTTGAGTTCCGAGCGCGTCCCTATACAAGGTTTAACTTATAATTATTTTCATAGTTGTGCATATTAGTTTATTTATTTTAATCATTTTAAATTATTTGTTGTTTATCTCCTATTTATTTCTAATTATTTCATGTTTATAGTTACCATTTCTCACATTTAAATTATTGTAAAAATATAGTCTATTTTTATAAATTCGGTGTTAATAGTTCAAGCAATAACTCTTTAAAAATCTCTAAACTAACTTCCGCCTAATAAATCCCTCTTCAAGACATCTAACTTCGTACCTCAGGAATCACGACAATTGATTCCACTACACTATCCTGACATCTCAACTAAGTACAATTACAAATTACCTAATATGCACCAAGTTATCAGCAATTCTTTCCACCAAAACAGTTAAAATAGCTTGAGATTTAGCTCTGACCGTAGAAGATCCAACGTAAATGAACTAAAGACAGACAATATTCATATTACTGTTGCGAACTAGGAATAATATCTCGAACTAGAAGATCCAACGTAAATGAACTAAAGACAGACAATATTCATATTACTGTTGCGAACTAGGAATAATATCTCGAACTAGAAGATCCAACGTAAATGAACTAAAGATAGACAATATTCATATTACTGTTGCGAACTAGGAATAATATCTCGAACTAGAAGATCCAAGGTAAATGAACTAAAGACAGACAATATTCACATTACTGTTGCGAACTAGGAATAATATCTCGAACTAGAAGATCCAACGTAAATGAACTAAAGACAGACAATATTCATATTACTGTTGCGAACTAGGAATAATATCTCCAACGTATGAACTACAGAGACAATATTCACAGAACTAGGATCGAACTAGAAGATCCAACGTAAATGAACTAAAGAAGACAATATTCATATTACTGTTGCGAACTAGGAATAATATCTCGAACTAGAAGATCCAACGTAAATGAACTAAAAAGATAGACAATATTCATATTACTGTTGCGAACTAGGAATAATATCTCGAACTAGAAGATCCAACGTAAATGAACTAAAGACAGACAATATTCATATTACTGTTGCGAACTAGGAATAATATCTCGAACTAGAAGATCCAACGTAAATGAACTACAGACAGACAATATTCACATTACTGTTGCGAACTAGGAATAATATCTCGAACTAGAAGATCCAACGTAAATGAACTAAAGACAGACAATATTCATATTACTGTTGCGAACTAGGAATAATATCTCGAACTAGAAGATCCAACGTAAATGAACTAAAGACAGACAATATTCATATTACTGTTGCGAACTAGGAATAATATCTCGAACTAGAAGATCCAACGTAAATGAACTAAAGATAGACAATATTCATATTACTGTTGCGAACTAGGAATAATATCTCGAACTAGAAGATCCAAGGTAAATGAACTAAAGACAGACAATATTCACATTACTGTTGCGAACTAGGAATAATATCTCGAACTAGAAGATCCAACGTAAATGAACTAAAGACAGACAATATTCATATTACTGTTGCGAACTAGGAATAATATCTCGAACTAGAAGATCCAACGTAAATGAACTAAAGACAGACAATATTCATATTACTGTTGCGAACTAGGAATAATATCTCGAACTAGAAGATCCGACGTAAATGAACTAAAGATAGACAATATTCATATTACTATTGCGAACTAGGAATAATATCTCGAACTGTATCTAGATAAACGGCTGATATGGAACCAACCGAACCAGAATAAAAGAACTGACTTTAAACTGATATTCAAAATGTTTGGACAAACATTTAAAACTGAATTTAACAAACAAAACCTATTATACATTTCGCCTCTAGCTCCGAATTGAACTCAAGGACTAGAACTATAAAACTGCTGAATTATTCAGTGAAAACAACTAACTACAAATCTACAATCTAAAATCCCAGGAATGCTAGTGCTCATTTCTATGTCACCCACTTAAATTCATATTCGTCTCAGAACTTCGAAACCAACTGTTGCACAAAATTCCAATTAAATCTAATCTGCTACCAAAATTGTATGTTAAGTACTTAATGTAATAACCTCTATATTAATCTAAAACAATCTAGTTTTGACAGACTGAATGTAATGTTGGACTCGACGCCTCGTATTTACATAGTCGGACTACGCCAGATACATTAAAAAAATGAAGAACAATATAATGAATAGCTACAAACTCCAGGTCAAATAGAAGTTTTTTAAACTAAATATTATGAATTCCTTTGAGAAATTTTTATAGTGTTTAACAACAATTTTTATTTTGTCCCGTTGGTATAAAAGGCTAAATATAAAATGACGGATTTCATGGGATCATTTCCGCTTAATTCTCTTTTGCTTTCTATTTTAATAATGGAATGAAAATGCTGATTTTTTTCTTTATAGCTCACATTAATTATATAAACAAGTAAATAGTATGTTAGAAATAATTTGTTTTTTTTGCATTTTTTAAAAAAAATTTTTTATAGCATAATTTGATAATTAGTACAAAAATTCTGAACTAAATTTTTCAAAAAAATAATTAACCAACCATTCATAATATAGAAATAAAGGAGTCACATATGGGCGTGGTCAACACAATAATTCTAAATTACTGATTAGCCTAAATTACACACCCACATTTGAAACCTTCACGTCTACATTGCGATAGGTTATTTATTTGTAGCTACTGATTTCTATGAAAAATTGATTGTATTCTATGAGGATATACCAATTGGAGGTTATCCTCCCGCACATATATACAACCAACAAGTGTGAGTGTAACAGAAACATTAAGTTGAAGTGAACTCTTTACACGAACTTGATGAATTTGCTCTGGCGATGGATGAAAATCCGAAACCGGTCAGAAACACTATAAATATGCATGCTACGACGGATAAAATACCGGATGTATCCAGCATTGTGGACCCATCCACATATTCAAGAATATCTTAGATTGTTTAAAGAATAGAAAACAATATTATCCAGATGGATCAAGCACGTCTGATAAATGGAACATCCATCCATCCGAACATCTGACCACATTTTAAAAAATCGATACAGTTGAGTCGATATACTTGAGTTTGAATTTAGGGTAAAATATTTCTTCCCAAAGTATGTGAAATTTTCTCCAAGTTTTTAAAATTATTAATTATAAAAAGTGATGCCTTTCTAATACTTTCTGTTCCAGTGATAAATGTTTAAAGAAAAATCATCATGTTTGGGGATTAATTGTATACTAACAACTTAACACCGTTTGATCCAGAGTTTGTAAATTATATTAAATAAATCTTTGAATCCATAGTTAGAACTATATATTTCCATAGTTTCCTCTAGAATAATATAAATGAATTTTTTGATAATTATATTAATAGATTAAAAGTAATTGTATTTAAACGAATGAGTAACCAGTATTAAAAAGTTTGCATTAATCCATTAGCCGAAGAGATTTTAGGATATAAAGACTCCATTGTTTTTAATTGCAATAGCCTCGTAGAAGACTGGATTGGTTTTCTTGTGTGGAAAGTGTTTTTCATGGAGAAGTATTTTCATTCTTTTTAAATACGACTATATCTATCTGAACAGCTGTGTGAGAAAACTAATGCCCATGATATAGACGTGCGATGTTAAGCTGCTACGTGTTTATGCGTAGTGAGAACATCTTCTTTTTCTCTCTTTCTCTCTCCCCCTCGCCTGTACATACACTCTGTTATTTCTCTTTCTCAACTTGTATTTCAACAGAATCCACATCTTCTACTTTCCTTTCTCAAATTTCACCATCCTCATCATCTAGTTCTTTACACTTATATACCTACTATCTCTTAGAGAGTGATATACCAAGTTCTCTGTTATACGAACATCACACAAGTCCTTCATTGATGTGTAGTTTTGTGTCTTCTTGGTCTTTTGTCACGAACCACATCAACAACAACAAGAACAACAACAAAGTAGTGCATAAAATGGTGGAGATGGAGAAATGTTTTGTCCGCCGACCTCTATATACACAGTTTCTGCGTTTGTACACACAGCTTCTGCCTACCATTCCAAAATATAAACAAACATCTAGTTGAAACATAAGACATAGTTTAAGGCAGAGAGTTTGGAATGGGTGGTACACGAATAGCGTATCTCTCTCAGTTTAGACACTTTATCTGTCTCGACAAATTGAACGAAGTCTTGTAGCTCACTCAAACTCCAATCCAGTTGAGAGAAAGATGCTATGTAACTCTAAACTCTCTCTCTCACTCTCTCTGTGTATATATATATATGTTTAAACGCTATAAAACAAGATAGCAACAGTGATACAACAAACTTGTTAAAACTTTTATATCATTATAATAAATTATGCGAATAAAACTCAATTTAACCAATAATATTGTTGAAAAAATAAATAATTTAAAAAAAAAAATTTTTTTAAGATATTCAACGGTAGACTTAATATTGGCAGTGATAATAATGCCAATTATATGAAGTTTAATGAGTTTCCAAGCCTATTTTTATTTATTTATTTTATTTTTATATAATCTTTATATACAGAATATTTTTTTAATATAGAAATTATTAAACACTGAGCTTCGGAATTGACGTGTTGGGCGATCCCCGGCTAGAGTGGTGCCGGAACTTCCTAGGAAGTTGAATAGGACATATGATCCTGGGAAGTTGGGTATGTCACATGACCAACATCCTTTTAAACTTCTTACAGGGTTTACATGGACTAAACAGAGTGAGTGTGCATGAGTTGTTTGGATTGTTTATTTCCCCTAGGTTTTTATGGAAATTTAAGTGTTGGAAGATGAAATTACTGACAGAATATACTCGTACATGAATATATCACTATGGACACTTCATTTAAAGATATAGCAGGGTCGATAATAACAATTCGTCGAAGAATTTTTGTATGGATTGTGTCGATTTGAGCTTTAGTCTGGTGGAGCTCTACAATTCTACTTATTTATTTAAACATGTTTCGCAAAACCTAATTTTAGAGACATTGTGTTGAAGGCTGTGAGTAAGGCAAAAAGTGTCATTTTAATAATCGTAAATTGTATTGATCGCCAATTCGATGTCAATTATCGAAAGAAGACAGAAAGAGTATCGAGTCCATATTTGATAAAATATCATTTCTTTAACGATCACTTAAAAGACGCTCATTTTTCCCGTGAATAGATGAAATGGCCAGAGTTTCAATTCAATAATTCCATTAGTAGCCCCACCTTAGCGTCATCTTTGTGCCATTAAGCGCTCTTCAACTATACACACTCACAACTGTCCCAGCTTCTGCAATGTACTGGCGAATGAGCTTCAATTTGGACAGTTCAGAGCTGGGAGAAATGGGAATTTAAAGCCGGCCATGTGAGGGCTTAACGAGTAGGAGCCAGGTCAATTTTAAGGAGTTAGCAAGTCAACAAGGAAGAGTCAACAAGGTAAGAAGCTCAACCTTGAAATTTTCATCAAGATAGTCACACTAGTAGTAATACATCGTTAGAACAATCAAGAGTTCTAACATTAGAACCGTCCACATAGCTCTTCAAGCGACTTACATCAGCTAGCAATTCTACATCAAGCTACATATATCATCACTCTTTGTTCGGTCACTCTACATTGTACTCATCTATCCTCACAAAGTTTACAAAATTTAACAAAGTGCAGTAGTGAATTTATATCCATCATTTTCATACTACACATCATTCCTGTTCCCATTAAAAAAAGTGATCGTAGAAATGTTATATATTTTATTAGAAACTGGAAGACCCCGATAGTGAACATAAAAATTATTTGTAGTGGTTTTCTGACTTTTAAATTAGTTCTGAACCGAAATTGTGGGTAATTTGAGAGAAATTACAACTTTAAGCCTATGAAATCTCTTGCCTATGAAATCGCTAGAAATACGTCATGAAGTGAAACAATGTAATGATCACAATGCTGTTACCACCATCCATCCGTTGACTACTAATAATTACGTTTTAAAAAAAAATAAACAATATCTCTATTGAGTTTTTGTTGTTGTAAATTTATCTTGGTTATCGAAATTTCTCGCCATTTCACTTCTAGAATTGTGAAAAATAAATGACGATGCTTCGGCATATAGAAAATAACAAGCAAAATAAACTAATAAGAAAATGTATAGCCTTTTATTTCTAGTAAAAGCATCAAAGCAATTTTGTAATAAGACATACAAAAAAAAAAAAAAATCTGGTGTGAAACACTCACACAACTTTCTCTTACTGCAAAATGGCAAATTTTCTTCAAAACCGGCGGCATTTTTAGGGAGAACATCACAAAAAACTGAAAACCCCACTAAAGTCCCACTTCCGCTAAACCGATTCACTTCACACTAGGAATTTTGGCAACTTATATAATTTTAATTCGTATTATTTAGTTAACAGAATTGTATAGCACATTAAAGGAAAACATAACCACATCTCTCCCCAAAAAGTGCCCTTAAATGAATTTTCCTGAAGAAATGTTGCAAGTAAAAGCTCTTTTTATTATGTAGTTGTTTAAAGAAATTCATTGGAGTCATTTTAGAGAAAATAGCAGAAAACTTAAAAATACTTTCAGTAAAGCGCACTTCCGGTCTTCCAATTTTCTTCTAACTCGGATTTCCGACAATACATTTAATTCTAATGAATATTATTAGATGATAGAATTGTGTAATATACTGAAATAGCACTTTAGGGGACAACCATAACCTCAGCCCTCCACCAAAAGTGCTTTAAATTAATTTTCCCGGAGAAATGTTTCTAATAAACGTTGCAGCTCTTTGTATGTGTAGTTGATATATGAAGTTTAAAGAAAATCGTTGGAGCCGTTTTCGAAAAAAATTACAAAAAATTGAAAAACTTTTCAGTAAAGTGCCACTTCCGGTTGATGGATTTTGCCCGAAATCTTCTTGTCTGATGCAATGGAATACCAAGTTTGTGCTTCCTGCAACTTTTAGTTTTTGAGATATTCTTTTCACACACATCCATACACATACACACACACACACACACACACACACATACATACACAGATCATTTTCTAAAAACTACTTGTTTGTACTCAAGGGATCTCAAAACATATATTTCCGGTAAAAATCAATTTCGAAAATTTGGCACAAACGCAGTACTTCCTCTAACAGCAGTTAGAGAACCTAAATAAGAGTTTTCCTACTTTACATTAAGTGGTAAAATATTCCGCAATAATATTTTGGAGTCTTAGAACCAATCATAAAGAAAGGTAGCAAAATATATACATATAAATAGCATAGAATTTAAATGTAGCAAAGAACTTTCTAAATGTAGTTTAGAACTTTGGAAATATACTTAAGATAGCATACTCGAGTTGCTTAAAACTAAAGTTAGCTTACCAGTTAAATGCTATTGCTATACTTTGTCAGTTCGAAATGTAAAGTGTAAAGCATTAAGCTCTTTTAAAGAAGATCCAGATATACTTGGAAAATATTTTACCTTTATAAATTGTATATAACTAACAGCTCTGTGAGAATGGAAATGTGAGAAATTGTCAATGTGTACTCAACAAATGACTTTGTTGTAGACAGAAAGTTGGTGATGAATTTGAATTTGTCAGAAATTTCACTGTAATTTTATTTATTATTTTTTTTAATTTAAGGCGCGTCAACATCTATGGTCATTGGCGCCCGGAGCCTTCTCAGTGCCCTGCCGGCCTTCGGACAGTGTTCTCTCGTTAAAAACAACACCGGTCAGTGAAGTGTAGAGGCTCCTAGGAATGAAACAAAATCTAAGGGCAGCATAGCTGGATTCGAAACCGGGTTAAAAAAAAAAAAACTCTTTTTCGGTCTAAGGCATACTCAAAATGCATATTTTCGTTGAAAACTCAGTAAATAAAATTTCACACGATCGCAATTCTTCCTCTTACAATAGTAAGAGAAATTAGAAAAGCTTGGAAATGGAGCAAAGTTTCTCTCTTTCTCTCACACAACTAACAAATTTTAAATTATTTGAAAAAAACATTCGCATTTGTCTTTGTTTCTCCTTTGTTGAATTGGTTCTGATTACAGTTTCTATCACATGATCGAGGACAAGGTTTCTTCAACTGGAGACAAGCAATCGGGAAGCCACGAGCTTCATGACGGAGCCACTTCCAGTATTGCTAGGCCTGATTAAGAGGGCGAAGCTGAGGGATGTGCTATAATTTTAGAGGATACACAATGGACCTCTTAATGTTGGTCGCAGTGAAATGAGGACCGCCTTCCTCTTCAGTCAGTCTAATCTAAACATATGATCAAACAAAAGGCCACATATCTCTGGATTATTGTAATGTATTAAAAAGTGTCAGCAAAATTTTTAATCAGGCATAATTTCCATTTATAAAGCAGAATTAGCTTCGAAATCTTTAACTTCATTGTTTTCTTAAATGATGTTTAGAATTGAAATGAATGGATTGTGATCAGTAAATATGATAATTTAAGTGGTAAAAATATAAAGACTTTGCTGGACCGAAAAAGTCACAAATCGGTTACACTTGACTGAGGTGATAGACCAAATTCACTTTGCATGCCTAGGTGTTGTACTTGAATTTTCAAAGAATGGAATAGGATTGCGCTTCTTTGGTCGATTAGCATCTGGATTTCATTAAATCTGGGATGAAGGGGTCGTTGCAAATACTGGACAGTAGATTATTGCGGGTATTATTGCCCCGCAGACTTCTCAGTGCACTGCCGCCCACCGAGCAGTGTTCTTCAGCTACAGACAACACTGCCCATCACTGGAAAGTGAGCTGAAGAGGCTGTAGAGGAAGAGAAAGTTTAAGGGCAGCACTCTAGATTCGAACGCAACAGAGAAATTAAGAAAGCTTGGAAATGGAGCAAAGTTTCTCTCTCTGTGTAATGGCATCCAGCAGAGAGAAGAGAGGCTCTCTCTGGTTAACAGAGACTACTCTCTGACTTAGGCAGGCTAGACTGGGAGAATCTGTGCATATAAGCCAGTGAGAATCTATTTAGAGGATATCTATCAGATTCAACCATATATCGCATCGTGTCATATCTCTACTCCCAACGTTTATTCTATCAGTTCCATTATAAAGTCCAGTGCAGTTTGTGTAAACTTATAGCTACATTATAGCAGTGTCTTCATATCTCGTTTATTCAATCAAACCCAATTTCTCTTCTCAACAACTCCATTATACTCTGTCATTCAACTAAAAAATTTTTAATTAATTCAAAAACATTCAAATTTGTCTTGGAAACTGATATTTTTTTTTCCAAATATTTGTATATTTTCTTGCTAAAGAAAACAAAAATAAAACAAAAGAACGTGAATATAATACGCAAATTTTTCCTACTATTTTACTGACTAATATAAAAATTGATATACGAAAGTATTTCATTCTTAAAAAAATACACATGGATTTGTTCTGAATAAAAGAGAAGGTACATAGAGAAAGAGGAGCGCTCTATCGGTCATGAATAAAATTTGCAGAAAAGTATAAAAACAAAAAAAAAGTTTTGAGGTTTTTACCGTGATATGAGAAAATAAGAGAATGTAAAAAGTGAAGGAGAAATGGCGGGGACGAATGAGACAGATTTTTTGTTTCTTTTTCCATTGTCACTGTTTCACTCTCTTTTTGTATTGTTTCTTTAACAAGCATACCAACCTTTTGTGGGCATATACATATATAATTTTTCCATACATCCATTCTCATTTTACAATCATTAGTTGAACCTAAATTTTTACAACAAAAAAAAGAAGGAAGAAAGAAAAATTACAGACCCATCAAAAATATACACACAATGAAAAATAGGACAAAATGAAGGAAATAAAACCAACAGGAAGTTGTTCGTACAGTTAAAACAATTTTTAGTGTAAACTGAAGTCAATAATTGCTGGAAAAATAAAATAAAAAATTTCCACAGCTTACATGATTTGGTTGGTTCTTCAATCGTTACATCTAGTTTTTTTTCCCCCTTGTTGTATTGTTACATCAGCATTTGTTACGCTATATTAACTCTGATAGGACCGCACTTTACTACAAAAAGTGTTCACGCACACATGCGCATTCCAAAAAAAACAACAAAAACCTGCAACTCGAAGGTTCACATTACCAGCACGCTGAGTTGATTGCTGTTATTATCACTTGAGCAGAGAAAATTCGCGAGACCACAGTTGTTTTAAACGCCTCGGATAGTTTTCTGGGAAGTTGTAGAATGATAAGTGATGGACTAACGGTTTGGAATAAGATTGCAGGATTTGAGCAAGAAGGAGTAGAATTAGAAATTTTAAATATCAGTTTAGTGGGGGGAAAAAAAGGAGACTTGGTGGTAAAAGTGGCTAGGAATCGTAAGTGACAAACAAAAGACTTGGCCAACTTCACTGTAAAGAAACCGATGATATGAGGCGAAGCTAGTGTATATTTACCGGCAAAGTATGCAATTCATCCCGTACGATGAATAGCCGTAAGAAATAGTCTGCATAGGTTTATTTTATTACATCCTGATTTCAAAATAAATTTAAATAGTGTAATGGCATCCAGCAGAGAGAAGAGAGGCTCTCTCTGGTTAACAGAGACTACTCTCTGACTTAGGCAGGTTAGAGTGGGAGAACCTGCGTATATAAGCCAGTGAGAATTATCTAGAGGATATCTATCAGATTCAACCATACTTCGCATCGTGTCATATCTCTACTCCCACCTTTTATTTTATCGAAATCATTATAAAGTCCAGTGCAGTTTGTGTAAACTTAAAGCTACATTATAACAGTGTCTTCATATCTCGTTTATTCAATCAAACCCAATTACTCCCCTCCACAACTCCATTGTAATAGTAATCATTTAAAAGTTTAATTATTTTACTTAAGTAGGAGTCATGTCCAGAAAGTAAGTGTACTGAGGCTTTCACGGCCGGAGGGATTTTGTTTTCGACATGTTGGCTACACTATCGTGTAGCCTGATTCCTCCCCTCTGCAACGAGACCGGTTTGAGGTCAGTACGTTGAGAACTGTCGACGCGACAATACGTTTCGTGAAAAATGTCAATCCAATCTCCCGCCAAGTGTGAAATATTCAAGGTCGGGCAAGAGTTTTTGAGACGCTACAAACTCCATGGAGATGAATTTCTCCGCTCCATCATTACTGGAGATGAAACTTGGGTTGCACACTACACACCTGAAACCAAAAGGCAGTCTCAACATGGCGTCACCCCTCTTCACCCTCCGCCAAAATGTTCAAAACCACAATTTCAGCCAAGAAAATCATGGCATCCGTGTTTTGGGACTGTCAAGGCATAATTTTAATTGAATATATGCCTCAAGGGGAGACCATCAACTCTGCAAGATACTGTGAGACCCTAAAAAAATTGCGGAGGGCGATTCAGAACAAAAGGAGAGGCATGCTGACAAAGGGAGTCTGCCTGCTGCACGACAATGCCAGACCACACACGGCCAACGCCACGAAGGAACTGCTTGCCTCGTTTAAATGGGATGTCCTGAACCATCCCGCGCATTCCCCTGACCTAGCACCTTCAGATTACTATCTCTTTACCTCCCTGAAGCTGCACATGTGTGGAAAAAGGTTTTCAACCGACGAGGAAGTGAAGGGAGAGGTGGAGAAGTGGACGAAGGGGTTGGCAGGAAACTACTTCGAGGAAGGCATCAAAAAATTAATACACCTGCATTGAGAAGAATGGTGACTATGTTGAAAAATAGCTTACATATGTACTAATGTAACCAAGTAATTTTTTTATTCAAATAAAGATTTTTGTAACCTACAAAAATTCAGTACACTTACTTACTGGACATGCCTCGTACCAGAACTATTGAAACACCACTTGGAATACCATGATTTATTATACTGAAACACTACAATAGAATTTCCCCCAAGTTAACAAATGAATAATAGGAATATTCTTCACATAGAATATTTTTCAAATACACAAAATTTATCTTAACAAATATAGTCTGGTATCTGAGTATAAACCACGCATGGTATTAATCTGGTATCTGAGTATAAACCACGCATGGTATTATATGAAATGCCTAGGCATTCTATAGGATGCCTGAATTTCATTCTTTGCCGGTAGCATATATAAGAGACTGTAACCCCAAAATTCTTGGGTTCTATAAATTATTTAGAAGAAAGAATTTATTTAAATTATATTAAGGAATTTAAGGTATAAAGAAAAGATAAGGTTCGGCGCCAGGTTTTATTTAACCAATCAATTCAAACTTAGCTGAAATGTGCAAACAAAACAAATTGAGTTGAAAACTACAATAGATAGAGTTGGGCATATTTGCAGTAACTATTTTCAAAACTCTTAGAAATCATCCAATACCTCATACTCGTATTGCCTGTGCACAGGTATTCGATATCTTTATACAGGTAGTTAATGATTATAATACGTACTTACATATAACGGAAATTACAACATATATTCGTCGAGCTAGCTCAGATAAAAAAAAGGGTACCCACTTCATACGTTAATCTTTCTTAACTGCTCTACTTTTATTGCCAAATCTTTGCTGGCGCTACGATGCCATCTAGCGGCACAATCATGCCTTACAGGGCTAATAAGTCGGGCTCCTCCAGCCATCTAGCGTTAATTAGAAGTTCTGGTTACAAGACCAAAAGTTAAAGGAGATATAGTCACACAGGTACAGTTCCTCAAGAAGTATGCAAAGCGTCACGTCGTTATTTTCAAGAAGTGATGAGTTACAGTCATCATAATCCACTCCCACACAACATTACAAATATTTCATGTAGGATTCATCCATTAAATGGGAATGTCAAGATCTCTATGGACCTTTGGAGGTTGTAACATTTTGATGAAATCCACAATGCAATGTCGGAGATCCAGACAGATTTTAATATATCGGTACATCTCAGTTGTTTGTTTTCTAGCAAACAATTAGATCTATTGTGAATAGTTGACTTCTCTGGTAAGTTCAATTCTTTTCAGTCGTGTGTGGGTTACAATTTAATCTCTTATCTATGAATAACCCAACCACATTGACCACATTAGTGGATAGAGATGTTTAGTTTCTCATTGAATAAATACACTGCATATGTAGGAGAAAAGTTTAAACTGTTATAATTCAATCGTCCTAAACCGCAGTTAAATATGAATTGATCGGGAAATATGAAATAGGTTTAAGTTAATGTTATATATGCAATATAATAAGTTTTTATTCATGTGTTTTATTCATTTTATTCATGTTTAAGTTCAAACATATGTTTGGTACAAAGTGAGTTGGTACAAAATAGGTAATACATTATGCTTGGAATTTAAAATAAATAGCGACAATAATATTAAGTAAATAAAATAAAATGAAATAAAACTTTTTCTCAAATCATTATCGGTAATTAGAAGTAGAGAGAGAACACGGATAATGAAATAATATAAAAATGAGAAATGAACTGCAAAATAAAATAGAAACCATCTTAGTAAAGATAATGACAATAACAATGACTTGCAATAATAATTATATTAATGAAACATAAAATAATCTTCTTCATAAACTTAAACATGCAATGAAATAAATAAAAAAGATTTAACCAAATTTCAGAAGTAGAAATTTGTACAAGAAGCAGTCATTGACCTGTGGTATTATGGTGATAGAAACATAAATAATATAAAGTATGAAGATTGGCAAACAATGGGATTATTTTGAAAAAAATTAGACTTGCTATTTGACCTTTATTTTATACTATTGATAACAAACAGAAATATGAAGTTCACTTTCTCTTTTGTTAATGAATTTAAAAGGTTTTCAATCAATTCAAATGGGCCACAGTTTAGTTTTATATATTTTAATAAAAATTTATTTCTAAATGAAACGAGAGCAGGACATTGAAATAAAAAATGATAAACATCGTCGATTTCCTTATTTGTGCATTACGGACAATATTTATCTGGAAAAATTGAACTCTCTCCCCGCGCACCAAAATTCTAGGAATTATTTTTGAAATCAGCCGCAATTGAACTACTACCCGTAATTTTTCTATATTACAGTCAAAATTAAAATAGCTTGGCTGGCACCCTAGAGGAGTTAACAGTCTGTAGTGAGAATTAAAAAACGAATTTATAACTGTCTCAATGTCCAAACAAATTAAGTGGTTTTTAAATGCTTCCAAAATGTCATCTTTGTAATATATTGTCATGGAGAGCTTCGGATTAACTGCCAGGTGATCATAACTAATAATTTTCAAGTAATTATTTAGGTGGGTAAACCAATTAGACGGGCAATTGATACGGTTTTTATGCAAATGAACTAAGCGGTCGTAACATAATCGGGGAAGTCTTCTTCTGGCATACACAACAACTGAATCCACCAACCGAGGGTACGTTTTAAACTCTTTAATTTTATGTGAGTTCTCGCAGTTTCGATTCTGACATATGCGCTCGGGGTGTGAATAGGTATTTTTAGTAACGTTTTAAAGAAAAGCAATTGTGCACGCGACTATATCAGAATACTGGGGCGCCCAAACTTCGGCATTATAAAGAAGTACACATTCCGCCATAGATTCATATAAAGTGCACTTAGTCTCCCATGCATCAGACTTGATACCCCTTAACAGAGAGAGAACTGCGGAGCTCGCTGAAAACCTACACAAACCTACACAAAAATTAATTAGCGGCGGTACTAAAAGTAGCGGAAGAGGAGAAGGGCACTCCAAGATATGTAAAGTTTTTGGCACAGGTTATTTTATGTTTATTGTACCAGAGTTTTTTGTATTTTTCTGGAAAACGCCCACCTTTATGAAAAGGAACCAGAAAGGTTTTAGCAATATTTACAGTTAAAGAGCTCGAATTACAATAATCTAACAAAATATTTAAATTAGCTTGTGCTTTTGACCATGTTGAGGACAGCAGAACTGTGTCGTCCGCATAGAGCAACATGATTAAATCTTAGTGGAATTAATATTAATTCCTTGAGCGCATCCGTTGTTAAAGTAGTCGACAATGTCCGCTACGAAAATGAAAAATAATAAGGGGCTCAAAATTTCTCCCTGAAGCTCTCCCTCAGTGATATTGATTTCATTTGACTGCTCTGTACCCTGTGAAATTACCATTGTAGCGTTGTCATACATGTACATTAAAATTCTCAGAATTTTTCTACAAATGCCAATACTGTACAGCTTATGCCACAGTTTACCGTATGAGATAGAGTCAAACGCTCGTTTAAAATCTATGAAGAGAGCAAATACTTTTCCTCTTTTCTGCCTTAAATGAATATTTATTGCAGCAGCCAAAAATAGGTTTAAGTTAAAAAGTTTATTATATCGTTAATGATAGTCTTGCATGAACTAAATTTTCATAATCTGCAACCATTTCTAGGAAAATGTTCTAAAATAGAGTTTCCATTAGTAGAAATGTTCCATAGGTTAACGGAATTCAGTTTGTTTACTTTGGAAAAAATTAAAATATGTAGCCAAATTGCTAACGCTAACGCCCTCTGTCCAGATTCACAGTAACTCTTCACTCCTGAAGAAGTATATGGGCTAATATTTCCCTTCAATTTATTACACCCCGCAATTACTTGCTCTTCTACATTACCGATCACCAATAGACTGTCTGATACCACATATAGGCTATGGTACGATTAAAGTACAAGTAGCGCTCCAGTGTCAGAGTTGAAAAGCAAGAACTCATCTTAACGAGTAGATGTTTTCAAAAATGAACTAAGAGAAATGGTTCAATGTAAGAATGTATATTTTAACTAAAGATTTTCCCAATGTTTTAAGTGCAACTGTTCACTTATGACTAGCCGCCACTGATCTAATGCTTTTATAGCAACCACCGTGTGGATGGCGTGGGTTAGTATTACGGATTTTTACCCTTAATTCATAATTCCAAGCATTATTGAGGTTAGGTGATCTGCTCAGATGAAAAAGATCGAATGCTGCAATTTAAGTTCGAGGTTCCAGAGACACATATTTATAACTTTATTCTTTCAAGTAATATTTTTATATTTTATAGTTTGTATATAATTATAGTGTAAACTTAAAAGATACCATGAATTTATTGCCTTTTTTTCAATATTATAATATAATGTAATAATAATATTGTACTTACGTATATTTGTAACAAACCTTTTGTCTATCTGTTTGTCTATTACATTTAAATCATTATTTCAGTAGTAATTAAACAGACTCTTTTTTAAAATTTATCTGTGGCTGCTTTTGTTTTTTTATGTTAGAGCAGTGTCAGCAGCGCAGCCCACAGTCACACATATCGATCTCTTCATTTTTAATAAATGATTGAATTTTTACGAAAAACACGAAGGACTATGAAAATGTAAACTTTCTAAAAATAAGTCAGTTCATAGTGAATACTCAACATAGTGATGCACTTTTATGCAAATTAGAATAAAATGATTGTAGAATGACAAAATCAAACCCAAACCCGATTGCAGCAAAATTTAGCCACATGAAACAAAATCACTAATTCAGCAGTTGTTCAGCAAAGTCTAAAACAATACTTACGATTTATTAGCGTGTTATAAACATTGTCAATTACCATTTTCTCGCTTTATTTTTTTGGCCCATCATTCATTTTATAATTATATGATTTCACAATTCGTGAGTCATAACCATTTAATAAAGTTTATATATGTAGGTAATAAATCACACTAACATAAGTAAATAATATATTGACAAAAATTAGGCCAGTTAATGGATTTTTGACATAATAACATTTACATGTCGCGCTGTTAAAATTTCATATTTTTTTTATATACAACAGAGTAAATATGCCGTGCACTAATAGCGTGTAAAAGATTTGCAGATTTTCATATAAAGCAATTATAACGTTTCAATTACATAGTGTAAATGAACTCGTAATGAACAGGGACTGGAGAAAAAAAGTTGTAGTAAAACACGTCAAGTTTATTAAAGGAAAAATTTATTTCATTTCATAAAATTATATTTTGTATTTTCAAAGTAATGGTACAACCAGTAGCTAGCAAATTTGACACAGAAAATCTGGAATCAATAGTTCTATTGGTAACGCATCAAGGTGCCCGCAAGGACGCATGCAGTTACTTGGAGAGTAGCGACCCCATGGGTTGCCACAGCATGTGTACTCCATGAACTTCATCAGAACGTGATAGAATACACTTAAACTACATACACTTTACACTTTACAGACAAGGACAAACACAGCACACAAACTAGGGTCTTCGTCCCTACCTTAATTGGGGAAAGCCAAGGGAGAAGGAAGGGATTAGCTCAGTTGTAGCGCGCTAGACTAGCAACACGGAGGTCCCGGGTACGAAACGAGCCGCCTTTAGATTTTTTCTTCTTAGGAGCCTCTACAACTCACTGCCCGGTGATGGGCAGTGTTGTTTGTAGCAAGAAAACGCTGCTTGGAGGCCGGCTGTGCATTGAAAAGGCTCCGGGGGGTACAATAGATCTTTCAAGTCGCAGTGCAATAATCCCCTATAAAAATCTGAAACCGCATCAAGGTACCACTATCAGCTCCAAGTGCACGTCAATTACACATTCTACAACAGGGATGGGTTGTTTAAACGACGACAGCTAATCTTTCACCTAAAAGCTGTCTCTACCTGTAAGAGAAACCAATTATAAGCTGACCCTGTAAGGGGTTTAAAGACAGCCACCAAATTAACTCTGAAGAGTACGGGTGAGTCAACAAATCAACGCTGAAGAGAACAGCCAGTCAGCAGATAAATTTTAAAGAGTTTATTAGCTACATCAATATCAACCACTGGCATTCTAACGTTAGAACTAGCAGACTAATCACTCTTTAAATGGCTCACGCAACGCAACACCATTCCACATTCACCGCACTACCAAACCACACTCATCATAACACTTCGCTCGGTCACTCTCACTTTATATACTTTTCTTTCATTTTTAAATAGGTATACCACAAAATATGAATGGTTAGTTTAGTGCAAGTCCGGGTGTTCTCAATTACACCATTTATCAAACATCATCCTGCACAATACAATGCATGCAATTATTAAGTAAATGAGCAGATTTAAATGAATTAAAGGTGAAAAGTCATCAATTGTAATGACTCACTAGCACTAGAAAGTCACGAGACCCGCGGCGCTTTTCCAATTTATCTGGAAGGGTATATAGCCCCAAAGATGGCGGGCTAACAGATTGGATAAAGAGTTTTCTCTTTATGAAAGGAATGGAATTTCTTATATCAGGATACAAAGAATAAGCACTGTTTCTGTTCAAGAGAGAATGCTAATGCGTCTAAAACGCGAAGATCTGACTAGATTAAACGTAAAACGAATTACAAATATTAGTAGTATGTTTATGTCTGAATGAATGGTTAGGCTGCAATAGAAAGCACATCGACTACATAACGATGGATTTCCAGATGGGAAGGATAGTAACGGAATGAAATTGGAATAGACAATGGACATCCCAGTTAAATTAGATCGTCTGGATAGTAAATTCTTTAAATATTTATATTCCCTGTGAGTCGCCCATGTATAGTCAGGATATTTCATTGAGGTGACACATTACAGTAAAAAAAGGTGAGTGGATTCCTCATCGCTGCGTTAAGGAAGTTTTGGAATAACTGAAAGCAAGAATAGCTTCCAATGGAATGTCAAGTTTTATAGGATAGTGGGATGGAAGCGATGATCGCTGACTGTCCCAAAATAATCTATCTAAAAGGAGGGGAGACTAGGTTATTATATGGGTATGTATGAGTAAGATGCTCTTGAGTTTGCACAGCAATCCGAAGTTTTAATCCCGATCGAAAGCGTGAGCCACAGTACTGTTTCTGTTCAAGAAAAATGCTAAAGACATATACAACGCAAAGACATGACTAGATTAAAAGTAAACTTATAATTTTAAATTAGTAATATGTATTTAATTAATTAAAATAATAATAATAATAATAATAATAATCGGCGCTACAGCACATTACTAAGCCTTGGCCTGCTCAACCCGCTTCCGCCAGTAATCTCTATTTGTAGCAGCAACCTTCCAGTTTCTCACTTGGAGAAGTTTTCTGGCATCATTATTTACACCATCCGTCCATCTTAATTTTTGGGTCTGCCCACTCGCCAAACCTGGTGTACTTCCTCCTCCATGAGACTTTTGGGTAGTTCCTCATAATATAAATTGTCAGGATATATTAAATAATATTGTTTTCAATCTTAGTTTTTAGCATTTAGTAAAGAAAATAATCTCAAATATCAGCAAAATAGTGATTAAATTATGAATGTCCAGGTGCTTTAGTTTGGCAACAAAAATATTAATAATTATATCGCTTTTAAGAGTGATATCTTGGTGGTAACAGAAATGAGATCTGGATAATCAGCAGAATTATTTTGGAAAAAGGAAGTTATTCCCTTTAAAATTGCATCACATCATAATATGTGTTTAAGAAAAAGCAATTAATTTGCAGCAGTTATCATCTGGACGATCTTTAATGACGAAAGTTCTCAAAGGACTGATCTTAAACAAGATATGAGTTAAAATATTTTGGGAATTCCCTTTAGTCTCTCAATTTAGGAGGAAATATGACATGAAACATAGTCTATGTTACAACCCTAACTAGGTGTGTTACTTATTTACCAAATTCTAATCAAATTATTGTCTATACTCGTACATTCAAACAGATGGACGGATGAAGGTAAAATTATTATATAACATACCTAATTTCATCCTTAAATTAAACCAATGAAACGTCAAATAAATATTGAAAATCGATGAAATAATAAATAACAACATATAGATAAAGGAACCATTTTATTCGTATAGATGGAAGCATAAAATCATAAAACCATATGGTTAAAAAAAATAAATAAATAAATAATTGTATATAAAACTTTTATCTCCTACTTATATTAATAAAAAAACAAACAAAAAAACTCACTTTACCCGCTGAAACTAAAAAGAAATACATATCTTTGTTTAACGTAAATCTGTTGACAGTAACAAGGAAGAATAAAAATAAGTAATTCAATCTCATTTCTTTTAAATGAAATCGACTAGGTATTCTGTAAAGTATATATATATAATATATAAAAGGAAAGAAAATGCCACGTCAGTGAACTATATCAAGTCTTAGCACAGCTCTGCGGTAAGAAGACGGTCACGTAACAGTTGATCGATAGAGTGATAGAATAGAGTGAATAAAGAGCGATAGATGGAGTGAGACAGAACTTCCGATAGTTTTCTTTTACTAAAATAACAACTAATATTTGTACTTGACCTATACTTTTTTTATTTTTTATTTACTAAAAAATCTGGTATGTAAAATGCGATTTCCTTCAAACTCGGAATTTTGACCATATTAAATACTAATTAATATTTTTTAGATGATATAATCGTATAAGAAACTGAAATAACCCCTACAAGAAAAAACTAACCCCTCCCCATCCAAAAGATTCATTAAATGAAGTTTTCCGGTGAAATGTTGCTAATAAAAGTCGTAGTAATTGATATGGGTAATTGCTTTCTAAGTTTAAAGAAAATCGTTGGAGACCTTTCCCAAAAAATCACAAAAAAGTGAAAAAAAAAAGTCTCAGTATAATGGTACTTCCGGTGGATAGATTTTGCCCAAAATCTTCGTCTCTGTTGCGGTGGTAGTATCAAAATGGAATACCAAGTTTGAGCTTGGGGCAACTTTTTGTTTTGAGATTTTCTGTTCACACACATACATAGACCATTTTCTAAGAACCACTTTTTTGAACTCAGAGGACCGCAAATTTTGTATTTCCGGTGAAAACTCATTTTCGAAAATCTAGGAAGATCGCAATACTTGATCTTACTAATAGTAAGAGAAAGTAAAAATGTACTTATCTTTTGCTATTGATTATAAAAATTATTTTTGAATTTAATGGAATTTATGCAGTACGGCGATCTATTAAAGGGAAGGATTAGCTTAGTTGCTGCATGCTGGAATCCCACACAGAGTTCCCAGATACGAGTCCAGTGCCACCCTCCTCTACGGCTCACTGTTCGTTGATGGACAGCATTGTCTTTAACGAGCGGCCGACAGTGCACTGAGATATCTCCTAGCGCCAGCTGTTAAGGCGCCTTAAAATAAACAAGAATAAGGCATATACAAAGCCCTTAAATGTAAGACAATACAAAGCAAATCCATTGCAAAAACAATAGTACGTAATCATGAAGAAAATAAAATGCACAAGCCAGAGATTCTAGTAAAAAAGAAACTAATAAAAATTCCAACTTGACCGTACAACATTTCGAAATTGTTTGGTTCAATCGTCCAATATTTGATACAACAATTATGATACTACAAAATGATCAAATTATTAAACTAATGTGGAACATGATCTTAAACGGAACCTAAACTGATTATGTTGTCTGTTAATCATATTTTTTATTGTTTAGATTTTGACAAAACTATCTATACCGACAAAATTATCAGTATAAAAAGATACCGTAATCTGGATGTATATTAATAATAGAGATGTTGTGAGAGTAAGAGTGCAGGGGCAGTACAATGGGCCCATCCATGTGGACCAAGTGGAGTCGACCTTCTACTGAACAAAGACCCAGTGATGGAGTAAATAGTGTAATAGAGTAATTTACATTAATACGTTGTGAAGTAATATCATGAGCAATTTTTTAATATATTAGAATACACATAATACGTAAACTAAAGAATGACTGTTTAGGCATAAATTAATTTGCTGCCATAAATAAAAACGATTAAGAGATTATGGAAAAAATAAATTCTGCAAGCAGACTGTTCTCCGCAGTGAGAAATGGTCTCCTCAACAAAAAAGAAGTGTTGTTGTGGTTGGTTCCGCAGAGCTGGAAAGTATCAGAGATATTTTCCGTGATAGCACTGCAGTGTATAAACTAAATTTGCTCTGTACAAATCCATGTTATCACACTGTTTGACAAACGCATCCTGATGATGGGCGAACGCCCGAAACCGGTCAATGACCACAAAAATAAGCAAGCTATCACGCAAAATATCTCTTAAAAAAAGGAGTGTTTAAAAGAACTAAAACGACAAGAATACATAACGTAAACTATTCTGGGATATTCCAGTAAGCCCATGGATCATTTCAAAGAAACACCAGAGTGTTCTGTAAGCAATGGAGATGAGATTTCTGTGTAGAATAGTTGGAAAATTCCGTTGAGACCGCATTAGGTACACCGTAATCCGAAATAATTTGAATATAAGGCCAGCAGGTGATGTGTTTGAAGAAGGCATGTTCAGGTGAGATTCGGCATAAACAGAAGAGCACGTTCGGCTTTTGAATCAAGGTGTGAAGTTAAAACTTCGCGGAAGACCAAGGAAAATTTGGTAAGAGGAAGCCTTCGAAAAAAGGAACCTGGTCTGGAAAAGAAGAGGAGAGCTCGTTCAGAATAGATAAGGATGGTTAAAGCTATACAGTGGCGGACCTCATAATGCTAAGGCATTGGTTATGAAGAAGAAATATAAGCATTAAATAAAAAGATCAAAGAACCAATCAATGTCCATCAAATAAAATCCAAAACCAAGACTAGAAATTGAACCGAACACCACGCAATACACCTCATATATATATTTTACTAGTAAAAAAAGTATAC
Source organism: Triatoma infestans (assembly GCA_011037195.1). Taxonomy (NCBI): domain Eukaryota; kingdom Metazoa; phylum Arthropoda; class Insecta; order Hemiptera; family Reduviidae; genus Triatoma; species Triatoma infestans. Next base: position 62,133 of record JAAEAF010004075.1, on the reverse strand, counting down.
CCATGTGAGGTAAGTACTTTATAATTAATTTGTGGACAAAAGAAATGGTTATTGTTCAACTTAATGTATAATTTTATCCTTTATTTACTCTTGAATTGTATAATTTTATTTCAGACATAAAATAATATAAAAATACATGTTTTGAAAATGCCATGTGGAATGCCGAAACGTAAAGAGTATATATAAAAAAATGTTATATTATAACATAAAATAAATAAATGATTCAGGCTGTAAGTGGTTCATATTAATCAAGAAAACCCAAAATACTTTATAACGACAGCCAATAAATTTAACAACTATTAACGCATATTTTGTTAATATTTTCTAAAGATTGGTGTCCTTCCACACTGGCAAATTACTGCAGTGACAGTAAACTAATATGTAATTTTGTATAATTTTTTTGTAGATTCACTTTCATTGAAACATACATATATAAAATTTATAAGTAATCGAAATTTATAAATGTAAAAATGGGTACATATGGAGAAGAAATAACATGCTGGCCATAGTTAGTGGTAACGTATTGGCCTTTTTATGTTTTCCAGGATGGTCAACAATGATTAATTGTTTCTTTGAAAAATGTGGAAGCGGAAAACTGTCAGTGAGAAAGTCTCTTACACGAAAAATGACAAAATTCTATTTCTGCTTCAGGAAAATCTGGGGTGGAGGAAGAAATAGCTTGGTGTGGTAAAAAGAAGTCCCATAATAAATTAATTTTAAGATTACTTCTTATTTTAAATTAAATCGATTTTTAATATTGACTAATGTTAATCAAACTTCAATTAATTATATAAATTCTATTTAGCTGTTTTAGTGGCATTAAAATCGATGCCAATGTTTAAATAATAAAATGCTAAGAAGCATAGATGCGTAGAACAATGCATTAGTAGAATTAATTAATGCAAATATAGAATGAAACAAAAAGCTCAGTTTTTTTTAATTATTCAAACACCGGTTTCCTATAATATAGCTTTTTCCATTCATTACCATTTTGTTTTTCTTTCGATAAATTAATTAACTTTGTAAGTTGTTGGATCAGTTTATTAAGTATTATAAAACACCAGAAACAAGATTCTCTTATCATCATTCCAGATTTTTTTTTTTGTAATCAGCATCGGAAACAAGTCTGTGTAAAATAAATATTAGAGGGAAACTATTTTTATTAAATTTGTTGAAGACAAACATTTATATCGAGGATTAAATATTTATTACTATGTTAATCATCTGCTTGTAAAAATTGATTTTACTTGTTTAAAATTTAGTAATTTAATATTCTCCGAAGTATAATACATTTATAATTTCCTGTTTTCACAATTATTTCAAATTTTATCTTTTGTTTGCACACTACAAGGGGGTTAGGGGACAAGATTTCCTTTCAATTAAAAAAAGTTGAACAGACATTATCGAATTTTATTTTGCTTGTATTCCGATAATTGTCTTTTATCTGGTATTTTATCCGTCATAGCATGCATATTCCTTTTGTTCCTGACCGGTTTCGGATTTTCATCCATCGTTAAAGCAAATTCACCAAGTTCGTGTATAGATTTCATTCAATGTTTCTGTTACACTCACACTTGTTGGTTTGTTGATTTTGAATATGAGTGCGGGAGTTTATAATGTTACGTCACTATGTGTGTTGTTGTTTAATGACAAAATGAAATTATTATAAATTATGATTAGACATTAGAATTATACACTAATGTATGTATGTACACTATTTTCTAATGTCTAATCATAATTTATAATAATTTCATTTTGTCATTAAACACAACACCTGGTAACCTTATACCTGCACATATATTCGTACAACCAACAAGTGTGAGTGTTAGAGAAACATTGCGTTGAAGTGAACTCTCTACATGAACTTGGTGAATTTGGAGATGATGAAAATCCAAAACCGGTCAGGAACAAAAGGAATATACATGCTATGACGGATAAAACACCAGATGTTATCCAGCATTGCAGACCCATCCACATATACAACAATTGTCTTTTACTTTATCTGTAAGAGGATGTATTCTCTCTTAGGGGAAATTGTAATAGCCACTTCTTCAGGGATGTTAGCGACCCAGAACCGGAATCATTGGAAACTCTCACTTCCACTTAATACAATTATTAGCATTCCATTGACAAATTTGCATCAACGTTTTTGGTTTTGCTAAATTTCTGTTGCCACAATATAAATATCGAAAGGGTGAGAGTAATAAGTTTGGCTCCAAAAAGGTGAGAGTTAGTATTGAAGTGTGTTCACAAGTAGTCCAGAAGACTTATATTTTTATATTAAAGTTGTTAATTATAGTATATGAGAAACTATTTTGAATATGGAAACTAATTTTGGTGTTTGCAAATTGTTATCACATTCCATCGAAATATCCTGAAGAAAGGGGCGAACGCCGAAAACTGATTGATAACTACAAAATGAAGTAGGGGATCATGGGAAAAAAATCTCTGATATTGTCCAGCTTTACTGTAACAACAAATATATCTTTGCGTTACAGTAAACAATATCCAGCGTTACTGTGACAACAATATCAATTTCCTAAAAAAGTTTAAAGAAAATCGTTGGACAGCCAGCTTCCAAAAAGTCTCAAAACTGAAAAAACTGAAAACTTTTTTTTTTGGTAAGTATTCGCCTAAGTTAGCTGTTTAAAAGTTTATAACATAAAAACAACCTCTACCCTTAAGGCTTAATTTTTTTTTTTTTATACCGTGCAGGCGCTCAATAATTTCCACAGAAACCTCAACCAAAATATTTAGCAACCACTAGCCAAACGTTTTCAAAGGCAACGTCAATAGATACAATGCCGTTAGCCTACCTACGTCAACCACCTTTGAACCCCCTTTTTGTTCATTCAAACGGAAACATTTCATGGCAGATCGGTTTAAAATTTGATTTTGAATAAAGTTTGTTTCTGATTATCTTTTAACGCATAAAGTCAATATTAAATGGGATGTTTCAATTTTAATAAATACGACTCGCACGGAATAATTTAGATGTCAAGTATGAAGTCAATATCGTAACAAAGCAACAACTAAGTAAGTGTCAGCTTAAACTGTAAACTATTCCCCAGTTCGCTAGACAATTGATGTTTTATAACCTCATTTCTATTTGGACTGTACAATGCTTGATTCATTTTACAAAAAATCCGGTTTCAAATATGGGCATCTTTGTCTTTGCCAAACTCTTCTAACTCTGCTTTTCAACTGAATAGATAATTTTTGCATCGCAAAAGATAGGTATTCAAAATGGAGCCTAAAAAGTTTAGAAATTTTCTTGTTAAATTTTGTTATAACATCTCCTTGGTATTTGGTATTTTATGATTTCCTGGGCATTTTTTATGAATAAGCTTTTTAATGAAATACGATATTTCCGAAAAGGATGTCGATTATTTGGATATTATCTGTGTGATAATTTAAAATGAATGTTTTATGTGTGGATCGATGTTTGGTGTTGATGGTGATAACAGTTGGATACATGGTTGGAATATTTCTGTGACCAAGTGTTTTGCAAAGTTTTCACATTTTTGAATTTGAGAAATTATAATTGAATTATTAATTTTCAGATGGAGAATGTCGCGTTCTTTCCCAAACTACATTGTTAGCAACCTATCAAATCAAAGGGATGGATAATAATTTTAATATTTATTAAATTTATAACTGTTCAACTCGAATTTGACTAGTCCGATCAGTCTACTTAGCTTTTGTATCAGAGACATTTTCCGTGTTAGCCTGCTTCATTTTGTGGTCATCAACCTGTTTCGGGAGTTCGCCCATCTTCAGGAAGCATTTGTCAGAAAGTTTGATAACATAGACTTGCACAGAGCAAATTCAGTTTACACACTCTTTGAAGAGGAATTTGCCAAAGTCAAAGATGCTCATTTTTCATGTTGTACATTTTTTTTTTGCACGAGGGTGTAAACTGAATTTGCTCTGTGCAAGTCTGTGTTATCACACTGTCTGAAAAACGCATCCTGAAGATGGGCGAATGCCCGAAACCGGTCGATGACCATAAAATGAAGCAGGCTATCACGGAAAATGTTTCTGATGCTTTCCAGCTCTAAATTCTTCTTACTCTGGTCTTTCAATTCAATAGATGTTATATTTCGGGTTTCTGTGGCTATTTTCATGAAAAACACTTGGGTTTCCGAGTTAAAGCCGCGTCAGTGGTTTGCTAGAAACCGTCGATTCGTCCATATTACAATGAAACTCTTTAGGATCCAAAACGATTGCTTCATTAGTTTCATGGAAGTGTAATAACCCTGAAGAGGCTCATTGCAATATGGACGAAACATCGGTTTCTTGCAAACCACTGACTCGGTCTCAACCTGGAAACTCAAGTGTTTTTTAATAATTATATATTTTTTCCAATTTTCCCCAAACTGGATCCAACGATTTTCTTTAATTTTGGTGTAATTATCTATTACAAATCTATGGAGTCATAACAGTGAAATATTTTTCCGAAAATAAAATCATTTTAGAAATAAGGAGGAATTCATTTTTGGGGGGAGATAACATTGTGCTTTCCTCGAAAGTGCCACGGATAGGTGTTCTTTTTTTTTTAATATCGTGCAATTATCTTTATAACGATTCCAATGGATTTCTTTAACCTTTGGTGTACTAGCTTTACATACAAAGACCTATTACTTTATTTTTACCTTTTTTCCCCCGAAAATATTGTTGTTAGATAAGTTCTGAAGGGATTTAGTAACCATAGCTTCACCATGTACTGTCTTCTTTTTTTATAGTTTAAGTTCTTCCAACTTTATAATTTTGAAGTCGTTAAACATTTCTCAAAAATTTTGAAGTAAAAAGAAAATTTGTCAATTATTATAACATCAAGAGTAAGTGTCCTACGAGTGCTCAACTCCAGATTTTTTTCTAATTATATCATTTTCTGTCTTTTTATTTTACACTTCTTCTGAATTTTGTGTAAACATAGATTTCACGAAATTTCTTAGACAAAGCAATTCCTTTTCTTAAAATTTTTAATATTTTTAATTCTTGCAAACAATTTTTTTTTTTTTTTTTTATACCCTTTAACACATTTTAGAACATTTATTATTATTATTTTTTTTAAATTTTCTCTTAAAATATTAAATTGAATAATGGATTCTATGATGGTGGTTGTAAAATATTATAAATATAAATAAAAGGGGTATTAAACTTATCAGCTAATATATATATATATCTGGTGTTTAATAATGATATAGAAGTTTTCCAATTCAAATACTGTTTTCTAACTCATCCCAACTGGGTAGAAGTTAATATTTGCAGTTAGGAAAGTTACCTATTAAATTCCATATATATATTATAATATATATATACTAGAGAGAGAGAGAGAGAAGAGAGAGAGAGAGAGAGAGAGAGAGAAGAGAGAGAGAGAGAAGAGAGAGAGAGAGAGAGAGAGAGAATGTTTCTTATTAAACAGAAATATTTGTTTTATTAACAAATAGAACTTTTCCAAATATTAAAGAGCAGCCAACTAATCATCTTCTCTGTAAGTAATCTTTTCTCTTTACAGCCGTGAGGGAAGTATAACATTCGTGTCAGATTTTGGAAATAGAGATTTCACGGGAATTACATGTTTTTTAGGTACCTTGAGTCCAAGAAAACTTGGTATTGGCAGCAGGGAGAATTGACTTGGGTATTAAACTGCTGGGAGAGGAAAGTTCTTAGATGTATATATATGCCCCAGTAGTGGAAAACTAAATGTAATTGGTATGATGTTGTGTTGTATGTTTGTAGTAGCACGAGCGGTTTAGTAAAAGGGCTTGTAAGTATATATGTTTAAGAGAGAAGTATCAGAAATAAGAAAGTAGTCATCCCTGCTAACAGTATATATATCTTCTATAAAAATAATAACTAGAAGTTATTTGCAAAGAATGTATAAACTTATTAATATATTGTGAAACTGCCACTGATTCTATGAGAGCATAAAACAAGTGTTCTGCTTGAATGTTTGTATTAGACTATTCTTGTTTGAAAGCAGAATGCAGACTGTTCGAAAGAATGCCTTCTCTTACAAAACAGTTGGTCAAGTGGCATTGTATTAATTTAACGGATTCTTCTGCCTTTGTCTCCCTAATAGCAATGACCTTAAATTACAGTACCTGACGCTTTTCACTACACTAACATACATTTAAAATATTAACAAAATTCTATTTGTCAAACTATAAAATATTCTAAATTATTTTTCAAAAGTATTATTTTCTTTCATTTCTTTCTTCCACTACAAAACAGTGTCTAACGGTGGAGGAGAAACGCTGAACTATACCAGCTTTACAAAAAAAAGTAAATCTAGTGACTGCAGTCAAACTAGGAAGGTTGCGCTGGTTAGGTCACCTGCATAGGATGAATGAAGGAGAATTCCCTGAAAGGTGTATGAAAATCATCTAGGCGGCAGAAGTCCAAGGGGACGGCCAAGGTTGAGTGGCTGCAAGATGTGGAGGCAGACATGCTAAAAATAGGGATTAGGCAATGGCGAAGAATGGTATTACATCGCGATGGTTGGGAACATTTGTTAAAGGAGGCCTAAGCCTAAAGGGCTGTAGAGCCATGAGAAGAAGAAAAAGATGAGCCTAAGAAAAGTGGTTTCTGGAAACTGATCTTAGTACGTATGTTTATGAGTGTATATGGGTTCTACAAACTCAAAAAAGAAAGATTGTAGAAAGTTTAAACTTGATGTGTTGTTTAATAAAGCAAAACCAAGAAATCCTTTCTATAAACATTCATTTATATGTAAGTCTATCATCAATATTTTGAATATTTTTGCAAAAAAATTCGTTTTAGAGATATCATGGAGGCCGGAGATGATGTTATGCTTTTCTCTAAAAGTACCATTTCAGTAAATTTTACTATTCTTATACTTACGTATTATTAATGCGTATATTAACAAGTTGCCGAAATTCCCATTTTGTAGATAATCGGTCGAGCGGAAGTGTGATTTTACTGTAATTATTTTTCCAGTGAAATCTCAATATTTATTATTAAGAATATTTCTTAAATGAAACATTGTAGAATGCTGAAGCTTCTTATTCCAATTTGGGTATTAACGCTGTGTTAGGTCGCGGCCCTCTTTTGAGGGATTAACCTTGCCTCGCTATTTTTCCCACGCCTTCCCGCCTTATTGCTCTCTTACGCGCTCACCTCCGCCCGCGCGTATGTACACACTAATCCGCTTAGTGGTACTTTTGACAATCATTTCCGCCACTAATGGGTTCTGAGAAACATATTTATTGCCTTCCCCAAACTTCTGCACCACCCCTCTTCCATCCCTCTTCCTATTTCACCATTTGGCCACATCGTTTCCCCCCTACTTCCTATGCCGGCCAGCCCCCTTTTTTTCGTCTACTCCTGCTCACTCTTCTCCTAGTACGCCGAACGTGCACTTCTGTGTTCAACTCTAGTGAATGTGTGTTTGCCGCTTCTCTCTAGTGTATTTATTTCGCCTTTAGTTCTACTCGCCCTCGACGCGCCTATTCGCCAGCTAGCGTGGTTATTGATTCATCAATAAAACGGAACAACACCTCGCTCGCCTAAACCCTCAAGAAGGTACAGTGTTCACGCCTTGGGGATTCGCGCTCCAGCAGCATCCGCTCAATCGCCTTCCCTTCCCACTGCTCTCCTCTCTTCCGCCACACTTATTCACACACACACACACACACACACACACCTATAGAACACAACCAACTATCCGCGCCTTATCCTTCGCCCGTTGCTGATTGCCTTTACCGTCGCCTGCTGATCACTGATCATCACCATCTTTAGGTAAGTTGCCACTTTGTTTGATTTTGCTATTACGTATTTACGCGCCTGTAACCAGTCGCTTCTTCTCGTACTGGTATTCCGCCTCTTGGCGTACGTTCGCCCCCGCACCTTGGGTGTCTGCCGCGCAGACACGCTGCATCTAATAATAATACGGTTTTGTTCAAAATTATCTACGTATTTGTGACTTTACCGAAATGTTTTTTGAGTTTTACGTGATTTTTACGAAAACGGCTCTAACGATTTTCTGTAAATTTCGAAAACTATCTAGATATATAAATATCTATCATTTTTACAGCTCTAATATTAACTAGTTGGTGGCGACCGACAATCTCGCACTGTCGCTGACACACTAAATTCTATATCTCCATTTCTCCCGTTAAGTTACACATGTAAATTTTATCAATATATATTGTGAATCTACAGTGCGTAGATTTATTCGCACCACTTTCCCTTACCACAGCTACCAAGAATCCATACCACTATAAAAGCTTACAGCTAGTAAGCACTATCCTATAACCCAAAAATGAAAACGGTGTTTCTGTAAAGTCACACTTTTTGATTGACAGATTTTGTTGAATCCCATTGTGGGTTAATTTAACAGGTTTAAACTTCCTCCGATTTTACGTCTACGGAAAAAACGTTTTTTCCCATTCTAAAGTGTCCTCGAGTGTTTCATATCGGTGATAACTTAATTTCGAAAATCAGAGACGAAAGCAATAATCATTTGTAAGGCAGTAAGTGAAAATATAATGTAAAAAAAAGAGCTGTTTTATTAACAAAATAGACGTTGCAATAATTAAGTTATTATTTTGGAATCGGACAAATTTATCGATAGGTGGCATGCATGTAGCTAAACGTCGAGGAGAAGTTAGTTTTACAGGTGAATAGCATGTTAGTTAGTTGCTTGACTGTTCTGCACCACTACTATAGACGGCTGATTTAGGTGGCCGCCGTATGACGTCACGTGACTTAGTTAAGCGGTTACTAACTAATCTTGTTAATTAGTTTGCCTTGTGTTTATGTGCAAGTAGTGTACCCGTGAGAGCCGTGCTCATGTGAGAGAGAGAGAGAGAAAGAGAGGAAGAATTAGACAGTAGACAACGACGACGGCAGGTTGATGTGTAACATCAGTACCCAGAGAAATGGGCGGGGACCCCGGGGAGATCATGCCCAGAAGGGTAAATGTGGATAAGAGACATAGCAAGTGAGTTTATAAAGCTTAAAGCTTTGCTACTTACACAAGTGTACTTAATCTATACAAACATGCACATTGTAAAATGTATACTTTCATTAAGTACAAGTATATACAGAATATATATATACATACTTATGTATACACAATTATTAATAGTTAATCGCAGATATTAATGTACATATTTCATGCATACATTGTTGCATGGAAACTGTATTTTAAAAAACTTCAAGACTGAATAAAACCACTTTTCAATAGACTGTACTTTTGCTTGGTTTTTTTTTTTAATAAAAGAACTTTGTGTGTAATCCTTAGTGAAAAAAATACTTTTTTTGTGCTTTTCAAGTTATTGATTAACTTTCAATATAAGTATTTGTTAACCTTCTCATTTAAACTCCGCTTTTCTATATTTAGTAAAGACATGACTAACAGTCACAATCACAATTTTAAAATTGTCATTTGACAATTACAAAATTGATTTAAAATTGTCATTTTCGAAAATTGCAATTTTTGCAAGCCAATAGCGACAATGCAAAAAAGCAAGAACATGATGATGATGATGGACGTACATTATATCTTCCTAACAATAATAAGAAATCGCCATCTAGCCGAGCTTAGCCATCAGTCACATCAATAACAGTATCACCGTTCATCGCATTCTGTTTGCAATATCTGGTAAGAAATTCCCGATCTTGGATGACGATAAGAGTTTCTTAATTTTCAGCAAATAGGCGCACATGCGTTAACCAAGCCAAGGATGCCTCGTTGTCGATATAGTCACGCAGCTGGCGCCATCAGCGTGACTCCAGGTCACTGAGACTCAACGGGGTGTAATCCAAAATGGCAAATAGAGCCAGAATCAACTCTGATCCTCTTGTTGAATGGCAATATTCCCTACCATCCTCCGCTCAAGAGGGAACCGTCCTTTCCACTTGTAATGTACGCCTTGTGGACCAGCTGATGCGGTGAATTCAATTCCGTCTTGGTCCAATTTACAACGCCGAACGTGTCTGAGAGTACACACACCTTACGTACACACAGAATAAGTTTATCGCCAGAGTTAAATCTTTACTATAAAGACCAGTCCCCCGAAACAGATTCATTCTGTTTCTAAATAATAATTATGTTTCTCGAGCGGATGGATAATCGGCCCATCGCGCCCATAGCTGTTGGATAGGTTGGTATGTGTCTACGGTTTGTGTCCTTATGTCAGTGTAGGTATTTAAGTGTATGAGATGTTCTAATGAGTGCTTGCGGTACTCGCTCGACGACACGCACGAGAGTTGAGCCTCGGATAGAGCAACATGGAAGCAGCTTTATAGTGGGCCTCACAGTGCATGAAGCGGTAAAAGACGAAAAGAGAAAGAAGAAGAGAATCATTATTTCATGCTTGGTTTCCCGCTTACAAAGTATTTATTAAGATAAAATATGAATATTTGGGGAGCATTACAAATTGCATATTTGCAGAAGTGACGCTCAGAAGCGCGTAAGTTTCTACGGAAGAATATTGCAGACAATTCTGGCAGTGTCCAAGCGGACCGATCTTTTGCGGATCTTTCAAGCGGACACATTGTCGGGTATTCCCAGTCCCGTACTCATTGTCCACAGTTCTCTTGTGTGTGTGTAGTTTGCTGATATTATTACAGAGTTGGTGGGTGATAGCTGAATTTTGTTGTACATTTCTTTTAATTCAAAGCGCAGATCTCAGTATTTTCTAATCCATACACCACTGGTTTTCAGGACATTCTCATCTCTAGGGATTCCCATATTGACTTCTGCGACTTATTTACAAGCAGTAGTGTCTTCAACTTTTTTTTTTATTTATTTTTTTTTATTAAGAAACAATGTTTACTTTAATTTTTATATTTTAATAAATAAAGACGAAATAAAGTCTACAAATCTTTCATGTATTTTACGTTTAAGTTTTCTAATAAAAATTTAAGCAATATGTAAGACGTACTGTGAATTTGAAGTGTGAAGAAACGTGTAATGTTTATATACGTATATAGGTAATGTTTAAACAACAATTAATAAAATTTTGTGCTAAAATAATTTTGTAAAAATATCAAAATAACCCTGTGGAAACTATCATCGATGAAATAACTATTTCATCCTACAATGTCAAATAATTAAACATATTTAAAATAAATCAAACACAAATAAAATCGATATATACTATATATATATATATATATATATATATAGAATACATATATATAATATAGAATATTAATGCTTCGTTGATTTCTCTCTGTCGAACAGAAAAACAGATTTTATCATTAAAATACATTCAACCACAAAACTGGGTCATTTAATTTTCCATTTTTCTTAAATTTTTATTTTTAATTGCATTACTTTTTACTTATTCACGTTACTAGGATAATAGTACATATGTAATTATTTTTAAGTACAGACACTTGATTTATTTTTAGGATTCTAATAAATTAAAAGTTAAAATTAAAATAAACATAACTAATTAAAAAATGAATGCTTAAAATTAATTAAAAAAAAAATAATAATTAATTTTTCTAATCTATGAATGAATCCTGAAACTTCCTTTTTCTTCCCCGGGAAATTTTGACTTGAACTTGAAAATGGCGTGGGCACCCACGTCGATATTGTAAAATAAAGCTTCTTTTTTCTTTTTTTTTAACCAATATAATTTTTAAAAGTTATTAAATTCAAAAAACAAACCTTAAATTATAGTAATGATCATAATTTATTATTAATAATATAATAACAATATTTTGGCTAGATTAGATGAAGCGTCGGTTGTTAAATATTTTGAATATCACTAGTGATTAGAGCGACGTCTCTAATTATTATATTATCATTAGAAAAAATAATTTTTTTTTAGTTAAGTGACTTAACATTTCAATTCAAATTAATGTGGTAATTTAAAAAAAAAAAAAAACAAAAAAAAAAAACGATATATTTGCATGAGCAGAATTTTTCGTTTAATGTTTTCCAGTACAGTGACATTTCATTTTCATTATTTCCCCAGGGCATAAAGAATTTTTGTGAGAATTAAGTATTCTAAATAACATTTATAACAATAAATATAAAATTTCTTGAACAATGTAGGCAGAATTATTGGATTTTAATCTAGAAATGTATGTGGCCCAGTTATTTATTTATTTATTTTTTTTTTTGACGTTGATCTATATAAATAATGAAAAATAAAACAAAAAATTTATTATTTTAGGCATTACCTTGAACATCAATACATCCCACTTGTTTCTTCATATTTGTGGTATTGATTTGACACATATAGCAGCCACGATCAGAATATTTGATTTGACGTATATGAAGTCGCCACATATCTCTGTCAGGATCTTGACTTACTGATATTCTAGAATTGTGCGTTACTACTCTTTTATCAAGAGTTAATACCGTTTGATCTTCAGCTCTTAACCAGCCGACCTGAAAATTAGATCATTTTTATTAATAATATGGTTTTTCTAAAACAAAACAATAAAAAATAATGTAATAATAATAAAAAAGAAATAATAAAATGTACGAATACAAAACAAAAAGAAGAATTAGGTATTTCATCGCAATTATTTCATAAAAATATTTAGATCTTACACAATGACATATTGGAAACTAAATTAAATATTAAATTAAGAGGTTTTTTTTTTTTTTTTTTAGCAGATTAAATCTGAGTTTAGTTGTGAAGATGTTCTTATTGAATCGAAAACTTCATTGAGCCAGTCAGTAATTTTTCCTCTTTTTAAACATGGTGACATAGACGAAGTCGCCAATTATAGAGGTGTCATAGATACCATTGCGACAATTTTTTCTGGTCTTTTGTTACTACGTCATGAGTTCTATGTATCATCTAAAGATTTACATTTTGCGTTTCAAGCAGGTTTCATCCGTTTGTATTCCACTATTGATAATCTTTTTACGTTGATAAACATAATAAACTTCGCTTTACTCAGAAAAATAAAAACTTGTTTTGCTTCATTGTAGATTTTCGGGCTGCCTTCGACCGAGTGGAAAGAGATGCGTTGATCTTGAAACTTTATAATCTTGGCATATCTACTAAATTAATAAAAATTTTAAAGTCTCTTTACAAAGATTCACAGTCAGCGGTGCGTGAAAGAGATGGTATTTCAGAGTGGTTTAAACGTGGCTTCAGGAGTAAGGCAGGGCTGCGTGTTGAGTCCACTTTTGTTTGCATTGTATCTTGACGATTTGTTTACGTGAGGGTTGGTAACTTCGTAATTAAAGTCCTTGCTGACGACGTGGTGCTAGTCGCAGATAATGCTGCCAGTTTTCAGAGGAAAATTAAAATACTGGAATCGTACTGCTTACAATGAAATTTATCAGTTAATTTAGATAAATCGAAAATCATGTTTTTTTTTTAGGAAGGGTGGTAGGATGGCACGCAAAGATCGGTGGTATTTCAATAATAATCCGATAGAAATTGTGAAAGTGTACAAATATCTCGGCATTACATTAACTCCACGTCTTTCTTTTAATCGTCATGTTAATAATAAAGTATCCATAACGAAACTTGCTCTGAATAGTATATGGCACGATTCTATTATTCAAAATGTAATTCCTCTTCCTGTAAAATTTAAACTGTCCACTGCAATCTGCCGTTCAATCCTTTGTTATGCCCCGCAAATCTGGGGTTATGAGAAATTTGAGCAACTTGAAAAAGCCTTGCGTTTTTTTATTAGAAAATTGTTTGCCCTTCTTAAAACAACTCCTAATTATATGTTGTATTTGGAGACCAACGTAGAACAGCTGTTTCTGTTTACTCTGAAAATTCATTTCAATTATGTATTCAAACTTTTTAAACTTCCTGATTACCGCCTCCCTAAAATAGTCGCCCTTGAAGTTGTTGGTCGCGGTGCAATATGGCTTAAGACCTGGAACGCATTGTCTGTTGAACTCTCATGTGATTCGCTTTTTTCTTTGAACAATGTAGATGATTGGCCAAGGCCATTTAACGTTATATTAGAAAAATTACGAACTAAATTTAGAGAAGAGGTTTGTGAACAAGTTAGTTCCAGCTCATGATTTCTACTCTATAAACAATTAGATCGTAATTTTGACATGTTTGACTTCATTAATGATAAAGCTCAGGGATTGACTTAGGCTATTTAAGATCAGAGGTGATTTATTGTATCTGAATGGTGCACCAGTTATTATAAAGGAAAATGTAATGTGCTCCTTATGTAATGCCCGTGTTAGGGAGGACATTGTTCATTTTATGGCGGATGTTACAAAGACTTTCGAAATTAAGTTTCGAAATTAAGTTTTGTTCGGAAATACATTGTTTTTAAGTTTTAAGTTGGAAAAAATGTTCTTAGCAAATGTGGTGTGTGAGGTACGAACGTGACAAGTATCGTAGACAGGGGCGTGAATACATTACTATACTTGACTCATATAATATTCAATTGAAATCCAAGGCCAGCACTGCGAATTGAAACCATTACCACAATATACCATAGATTTGTGGACCGCGTCTCAGTTATCGTGGAGTCTGTAAGATGTGTATGTGCCTGTTTATATGAACTAATTTCTCAAAAAAAAAAAAATGAAAAATTACATGATTTATATTATTTGTCGAAACTCACTAATTTTTAAAAATATTTATTTCTGACGCCTCGTCAACATCAACAATGAGAATTTTTAATAAATTGCAGATGAATCAGGCCATATTTAACAATTTCTAAGATTTTTCAAAATTAAATTGAAATTGGAGAAGAAAATGAATAAAAGAGAAAATGGTATAACAGTAAATAATGAAATATGTCATCCGGCTTTTCTAGAAAGACGGTGGTTTCAACAATAACATAATATTGTGCTTAAAATCCGAATCAGATTTTATTCCATTCAGGTCGTTACTTTAATTGATTCTTTTTTCTTTTTTTTTCTTCCATCCTTTGTGACCATAATAATATAAGATTTATTTGAAGAAAATAATAATTATTTTTAGGAAGCTTTCATCCTATATTTTTAATGGCAAATATGTTGATTTTTCAAACTAATTCATTTCGAGTATTATAATTACAGTTACAAAGGAAAGAGATTAGCTCAGGAGTAGCGCGTTGGCGCTCAAGCGGAGGATCCGTGTTCGAGTCCTTTATGCACCTTAGATTTTCTCTTCCTAGGAGCCTTTACAGCTCATTATCCGGTGATGGACAGTGCTGTCTGTAGCGAGGCACACTGTCCGGAGGTCGGCAGTGCACTAAGAAGGCACCGGGCGCCCAATGACCACACATGTTGACGCGCCTTATCTAGTAATTGGCAGTAAAGTTCGGAATTCATGGAAACTTCTTCAGGCACAAATTCATGATGAATTAATCCTTCAGATTTTCAGAAAACGCACACCATCGACTTTTTTGCAAATTGCTTTCTTGTAGTGTCGTTTGACCGCTTCAAACGCATAACCATCTGTCTCAGGATTTAGCCAGTAAATCCATTTCTCGTTACATGTTCTTTTGCAGAAACACATGTTATATGGATTTTTTAAAGAGATGTTGACAAAGGTTCCCAGCGGCTTGTTGAGGCGTAAGTTCATGCGGCACGATCCTACAACTTCTTTTTACCATTCCCATAATATGAAGTTGGCGTTTAACAGTATCTTTAGACATTGACTGTTTTGGAACTAGGTTACGGGTGCTTATAGTTGGATTTGACTCTACAGCTTCCCGTAAAGCCAGAACGTACATTATGGCCGCCCTGAACTTGTCTTTCCTTCTAAGGTCGTATAACCATTATCGAATTTTAGAAACCAACGTCGGGCAATACACTGATCAAAGACCTCTTCCCTTCGATTTCACTCACAACTTCCCAGTAGTGACGTAAAATTGCTAATTTATCGTAAAGCGCAGTTAGTATTCTAAAACAAGCCCACAATTGAACTGACTGCTTCAAGGGGACATAATGCAGATATTATGTCTAATATAGGAGCTAATATAGGACTATACAGGACCATATAGGACATAATGTAGGACAGAATCTAAAGATTGATATTTCATTGTGTTTGCAAACATGGATGCTGCAGGCCAGTGGTTTCCAAACTTTTTGAATCGCCCCCCTTCTTGTTCATAATAAATTTTCGCGCCCCCTGCATTTTTTTTAACAGTTTAATTTTATAAATACTACTCTTATATTACAATTAATTTAATGGATCACAAAACAATGTTCCATATTTTGTAAGGTTCTTAGTAGAAAAAAAATCTGATGTGAAACACTCACAGTACATTCTCTTACTCCAATTTACATAGTTACTGTGTCTCCAGTTTATCGATCTCTAATATAAACGCTTCTTCTAATTCTAATTTATTTGTTTTATTGCACTAATTATTAGTTCGATTCCGTTTTTCATGTTGTTGTAAGAAATCAGATTTTAAAGTTTAGAACAATGGTTATAATAATAATAGTAAGAGAAGGGATTAGCCCAGTGGTTGCTGCTTGGACTCCCAGGCGAAGGACTTGGGTTCGAGTCCAGCAGTGCTGCCCATAAAATCTTCTTTTCCTAGAAGCCTTTGCAGCTCACTGCCCGATGATGGACAGTCTGTAACGAGAGAAACTACCCGGAAGCTGGCAGTACATTGATAAGACTCCGAGCGCTAATGGTCATAGATATTGAGCGCCTTTAATTCAAAAAGAAATATATAATATAACAACAGTAATAATAATTAAATAGTTGTTGTGGTTGGTTCCGCAGAGCTGGAATGCATCAGAGATATTTTCCGTGATAGCCTGGTTCTCTTTGTGGTCATCGACCGGTTTCGGGCATTCGCCCATCATCAGGATGCATTTGACAAACAGTGTGATAATTTAGATTTGCTCTGTGCCACAAAAAGAAGCAGGCTAACACGGAAAATATCTCTAATAATTAAATACTTCCTCTAGCCGCAGGATAGACTAAAAATCCTTAAAAACAACTAAGGAAAATGTAAAATTACATCAACAAGTCGAGCTAATGCTGGCGCTTGGATTATTAAATTTTGTTGTATTTAAAACAATATGTGGACATTTGAAAGTAAACTTTATAAAAGCAAAAGGGAAGTGATAAAGCATAAACAACAATAAACATGAAATATAGAGCGTTAAAAATAAAACGATATTTTTTTGTTGTTTAACAATTGAAACTCCAGAGCACAGCACCTACCAAACGCCGCACCAACCTAACCCAATACTGCCAACCACATACACACACACACACACACACACACACACATACATAAACATACATACACACAAATAGACGAAAAATGTCCTAAAGGCTTTTTTTTTTAAATTTTTTTTATTTTAATAACACAAGTAGTAATGTTAATTCAAAGCAACAAACCTAAAATGTAAACCCATGTTGTTTATTCAACAAGTTCAAACGAAGCTTGAAACAGTTGCCCGTTAAATATTTATCATTTCTGCTCTTTAATCCCCCCTCCAACCTTCTCTCCGCCGCCATAGCTGTTCCTATAGCAGGCCCCCACTACCTCGTGTAGTACAACACCAGACTGTGGCAGCCGCATCGCCTTACCAACCAACAACCTACCTACCTTCCTTCCTTGCTCTTCATACATACTAGATGTGATTGTTGTTAACTCTATTACGTTCTAGGTTCATTTGTTCTGTTATTTTATTTATTATTTTAAATTTTCATTAGGTTTTATTTAATTAGACGCATAATTCATTTTTAATTTTTTCGAATTTATAATATTAATTTATTATTAACCTATAATTTATTAATTTACCTAGAATGGGTCATCCCATTCACCCACCATGACATTAGGGTAACCATGACATTAGGTTACGGGCTGGGAACCCACAAGGTCAAGATACTAAAGAAGTGGACCATTACGAAATAACATCAAATCAACAAAGTGAAGCGCATTTCCAGAAAAAAAAATTCGTTTTTCTTACTACTGTATGAGCTAGTATTGATCATATCAAATTTTCGAAATTGAGTTATTATCAAATTTACTTTTTCCTCCAATACTTGAATAATGTTACAATTATTCCACTAATATCAAGTGGTTAAAGTTCTACTTTTGTGAGTTTCACACTACTTTCTCTCACTAGTGTGTAAAAGTAACATTACTTAACTTTTCTTAGCCCGATATCTAGCGAGTATATGCGAAAACAAGATCAAAGCAAATCTCAGATACAGCGGATTTGAGGTTAAACCAAAACGGTACAAGTTAAAGAGAGAGTGAGTATTTGAGTTGGTTAAAATGCATTACTCCAGAGACAACTTCCACGAGAGAGATTGGTGCCAATATATTGCAATGGGCGTGACAGGAGGTTGTAATGCATGCGCTTAGTAGTGCGACGATGGTGGATGCTTGATACGGTAGCTAATCAAACTAGTGAGTCCAGCTTTTCTGGGAGCAGAGAATCTGTGTAGCAGAAGTTTAATTTTAAACAACCACTTTGAAAGTTTTAATGAGCAAGGAGAGATGAGACCGCTACATAACCACAGTCACGTGACAAATGCCCCAAAAATCCGATGAGTACATTTATACGTTTAGTAAAAAGGCAAGTTCGAAGAAAATTTGTTAATTCGGATCGCAATAATTTAAGTAAGAGAAAGTAATCAGAGTGTTTCATATCAGAATTTTATTGCTTATGGAAAATGAATTTTCCTTGGCAGAGGGAAGATTGATCCATGGAGTATAAGTGCCTTGAGGAGCCAATGTCTTCTTCAGAATGCGTGTAATATCGGTCTTGCAGAGAATTCACTTATGAATATGATGTTACCCTTCATCAACTGTTTATCGACTTCCAGCAGGATTATGATAGCCTGGACCGTGATGAGCTGCTGCAATGTATGATAGCGTTTGGAATACCGGCAAAACTAGTTAGGCTCACTGCAATGACATTAGCACATTCCAAAGGATGTGTAAAAGTGCAAGGCGCCATCTCGGAACCTTTCCCGTTAAATAGGGGATTGAGGCAGGGGGACCCTCTCTCCCCCGTACTTTTCAATCTAGCCCTGGAGAAAGCCAACAGGTCTATTAGGACCAGCCCCAATGGCACTATCTACAACAGATTAAGCCAGCATCTGGCGTATGCTGATGATGTCGTCTTAACCGGGAGGACAAAAGCAGCTTTAGTTGGCTCTTTTGAGGAGTTCGAAACTGCAGCAAAGAAGCTAGGCCTAAGGATCAATGAGGGTAAAACAAAGTATATGGTTGGTACTCGGAAAAACCTGGCACATGATGAAGCAACCATACGCACACCCTACGAGTTTGAAAGGGTTAAAACTTTCAAATATCTGGGAGCCGTTCTCACTGAAAAAAATGATGTGAGTGAAGAGGTAAAAGGAAGAATAGCGGCAGCCAGTAGGTGTTTCTGGGCGCTGAGAAGAGTGGTCAGTTTTAAAGAGCTGTCAAGAGAGGCGAAATTGACAGTGTACAAAACCATATTAAGGCCTACTGTCACATACGCCAGTGAGACATGGGTGCTCACCAAAACAGATGAAAGAATGCTGAACGCTTGGGAAAGAAAGATCCTCCGAAAAATCTTTGGCCCAGTAAAGGAGGGTGATAGGTACAGGATAAGGAAAAATGAGGAGTTAAGAGAACTGTACCAGGAGCAGGATTTGGTAGGCTGGATAAAGAGAGGGAGGCTAAGATGGTTGGGGCATGTTGTGAGGTTGGAGGAAACAAGATTCCCAAGGAAATTGCTGAAGGGGCACCCTAGAGGGTCAAGGAAGAGGGGAAGACCGAGAAAAAGGTGGTTGGAAGGCGCAGGGGAGGACGTCAGGAGCCTGGGTGTAAGAAGATGGAGACGGGTTGCTTTGGTGAGAGAGGAATGGGAGCGAGTGGTCGAGGAGGCCAAGGTCCTTCGAGGACCGTAGTGCCATTAAAGAAGAAGAAGAAGAAGAGAATTCACTTTACAAAAAAATATGACAAAAGCACAGAGTGTCTTATGCCAAACTATAAATCGAAGTTTAGAATCTTTGACATCTAGCTGGCAATCAATCATTAATGAGATAGAGCTGAGTTGGTAATAACAAAATTTGCATAAGGTTATCTGCACTTCAGTGAATAGTTAGTTTACCTCAAATTACTCATATTGATTGACAAGCAAAACATTAACAAATTTTTGTTTTGACTGACTGACAATTTTTTTCTCGTAACATTTATCGCATTCGATAAAAATCGCGATTAAGAAAATAGTTTTGCTGCTGTGAAATAACGTTTTTAATAAATAGAATAAAATGTTTCCTATTTCATATTCAAATTAATTAAATTTAATTTTTCATTAATATATTGTTATTATATTATATTATTACGTTAATTATAATAGTAACAATACTGGAGCTGAGGTTTTAAAAATGCTGATTGTTGAACACATGGGCAAGATACATTTGAAAGGTCAATAAACCTGACCACATTAACTCAAAATAATAGGGAATACTGCCTTGATGTGGGCGAACTTTGTAAACGGTGACCTATTACATCGTAAACGGTAGTGATCCTAATCAAATAAAGGAACATTAAACGGAATTTTCAGTCTATCTCATTCTCTCACTATTAAGAAATGAAATAATAGAGACGACCGCTAGCGGATATGGGGAGATTGAAAATTGGTTCCGTCAAAACAGTTTCAAACTTCATTTTTTTTTTACATTGTAATTAGAATTATTGTTTATTTAATCAAACCGAAAATTATATAGCTTCGTATTTTATCTTAGGTTCAATTTGTATCCATCCTAGATTCAAAATAGCCGCTCATGGCCACCGATTATATTGTGTTAGTGTGAGTTGTATTATGGTAGATTATGTTTGCAATCTGAGATAAACATAACCGATATTATATGCAGGTGATAGAACCATAGATAGTACTAAATAATGGCACTTTAGAGGAAGAGTTAGCGTTGTAATTTCCCAGAATCTATTTCAAAAATTTGACACGAACGATATATTTCCTCTTACGATAATAAGAAAGTAGGGGCGGGTGTTGGTGTAGTGGTTATGAGCATGGACTTGTAAGTGGGAGGACCCCAGTTCGAGTCCCGCGTATAACTACTAAATTTTATATTTGTTTAAAAAATGTTAATAGTAAAGTAGGTGCTTCCGCTCCCGTCCACGACACCTAATGTGGTAGTTGGACGTTAAGCCCGCCTGAAAAAATAGGCATTACTTTACTTTACTTTACTAATAAGAAAGTAAAAGCAGACAATCGATACTGACCGCGTCTATAGACAACTCTGCTTTAAGAACGGCCAAGAATCCATGCATGCCAATAGCACTGGAAATTAGATAAATACTCGTATAACGGTGTGACAAAAGTCTTTGCGTTTTTCAGCTTACTATTAAAAAATGGTTTGCTTACTCACGTACTAAGCTTAGTCCTCGAAATACAGGCCATTCGAGGATCATTTTCTACAACTTGGACCCATCTGTGAGCCAACAATTCGATGGTCCTTCCGATAACTAGAACCATCTTTGGAGGCAAAAAAACTCCAAACATCCCGTTTTCACCTACTCTGTATTTGTAAATTTTTTACCATGTAGAAAGTGGGCCATGGAGCGGAAGAAATGTTAATCAAAGGGTACCAAGTCTGGGCTAAGTAAGCTGCGTAAAAGCTCAAAATTCAAATCTTCCATTACTGAGGACGTGTGCGGGTGAAGGGAAACGGTATAATGAGTCGCTCTGTATATTAACTTTAATAATATTTAGTTTGGACAAATTTTAGAAGAATCCTAATAAAATTAAAAAAAAAAAAACATAATTCTAGTGAAACAGACATATAGCCTTCTCTTACCACAGTTAATACAATGCAATTATAAAATTGACTAATTGCCAATAAACTTGGAAGTAATTATCAATTGCCATTAAGTCTAAAGATGGTGGGATGAACGATTTTGGATAGTACGCATGTTTTCTCGGGGAAAACTCGATTTTAAAACGGTCGCAATATTTTCTCCATTAGGAGGAAGAGAAAGTAATACAATCTCTAATGAAAGTGAAATTATTATATATTTTAAAATAATTAAATTTCTGTGAACATTTAGAAATTATTCATCATTACAAAGAAGATCTAAATAAGTCTGCTTTATGGGCTGTTAATGTGTAAAATATACAGATAGGCAAGAGCACTCCATTCTCACTATATATTTGTTTAATAGATTGTAATGAAATTATAGTTGTCGCGAAATTTTATTTGTTAATTAACACGATGTAAAAAGTTGTGTTTATTTTACACTTTGTTAAACAAAACCAGAAAAACATGTTATCTCATACATAGAGAAAATTCGTTTAATTATTACTGTGAAACCAACTCCCCCTTCATAAATTAAACAAAATTTAATTAAATGTAAATAACAAAAAGTGAGAAAGCTTTGTTTACTTTTTCGAATTTAATTAATAAAATTCATTATCAAATATTTAATTTTTTAAATAAATAAATAAAGAGCTATGAAAATGTTTAAATATTTCCTTGTTTATCCGTTTTATTAAATTGAAAATCATTTTTGTTAAATTGAAATTCACTGCAGTTCGGAAATTGTTAAAATATTCGGTTTCATATCAAGACGGTAAGTTTGTCCTCCTGTCTTAAAAATAGAATATAAATGAGATAATTTTCAATTTTCATCAATTATTTCATTTTTAGATTTTTCCGGCTTAATTTTTAACTGAATAATTTAAATTAATTAATTATTAAGTAACTTAATAATTTCGACCTTTTGGTCGAAAATCAACAATAGAAATCTAGGTAAACGTGTTTTCTACCACTTTATACATTACGAAGAGGGATCTATTGTACAGATTCTTTAACCCTATTTCCTGTTATTGACAAGTCAGTTATCTCGGAAGGTTACAGGGAAGACTCGTGTGTGTGTTGTGTGTGATTGTTGCCTGTATATACTTTTAAAAATAAAATGTTTGTCCGACAAAAAAAAAGAGACTACAAAAATGTAAGAAGAACTCATTTCTTGATTTATTAAAAAAACTAAATTCTCATTAAATGATAAAATTACAGTTAAACAGTATAATGCTGAAACTATCTAGAGATGAAATTTTACTACATATATGGTTTACCCAAATGAAAAGCTAATTATTATGAAAAATTCTTCCCCCCCCAAAAAAAACGTATTTTTTTTTATTTTTATTTTTACTCATCATGATCATGATCATGATGATATGGGTAAAATTCAATTTTGGGAGTAATAATTGATTATCTCTCGAATTATGTCGGAAAAATGGTATTTATTTATTTTTCAATTTTTTTTTTTAATTTAAGGCGCGTCAACATCTTTGGTCATTAGCTCCCAGAGCCTTCTCAGAGCAGTGCCGGCCTCCGGACAATGTTCTCTCGCTGTAGGCAACACTGTCCATTACCGAACAGTGAGCTGAGAGGCTTCTTGGAAGAAAAAATCTAAGGGTAGCACTGGACTCGAACCCGGGGACTCAGCGTGGGAGTCCAATGCGCTAACCACTTAGCTAATCCTTCCCCTTATTTATTTCTTTAAGTTTTTCGTCATTTTCTCGAAAATAGTACCAATTTTTTTTTTAAAAAAAAACTTTGCATCCTTACTACATACACAAATGCCTATTACTTTTATTACTTTTCTTTTTAAGTTAAGTCGCATCAACATCTATGGTCACAGATGCCCGGAGCCTACTCAGTGCAATGTTCTCTTGTTACAGACAAATTATCGTCACCGGGAAGTAGGCTATAAAGGCTCCTAAAAAAAAAAAAAATCTAAAGGTAGCAGCTGGATTCAAACACGGGACCTCCCTGAGTGTCTAGTTCATTTCATTTTATTCTCGTTTGGTCGTGGCTCTCCTGATTGACATCTCAATTGCCTCCATCACTGAGGCGCCCTGGTCTATAATATAAAATATAATACTTGTACTAGACATGACAAATTGTAAAAGAAGTGATTAAATAAATTACTACAGAAATCTCCAAGTAACAGATCTAGTACATTTAAACTCTTGACAAGATTACGTATTTTCATTGAACGAAACACAGGTGGGTGATGAGGGAACGACAACACTTCATTGTCGTCCGTTTACATGAAAACACATTTAAATATTGTATTAGAATTAAAGCTACCCGTATTTTTTTTTCTTTATACAGCAAATATGGTCTAAATTTCTATATAAATATGAAATTTCATGTATATTTTAAATACGTACAGCTTATGTAAACTTAATCTTGGCTTACACTTCTCTGGCAGTTTTTTTTTTTTTTAATTTTTATTTGTAGAGTAAATTTATTAAAACATGAATTAAATAAAATCTCTTCCACAGTGTTCTATAAATTATTATTATCCTTACTGTATATTATTTGAGATCTTTTCTCAAATTAATATTTAATTGAATTAATTTATTTGCTGCTTTGTAAAAGTGGAAATTCCATTAAAATTAATAATAAATAAAAAAAGAAACTCATTTTCTTGTCTTATAAAAGCAACATGACATTTCAGATGAATAGAATGAAATCAAATTAAATAATTTGATTTGAATTACTTTCCGTTTTTTTTTTTTATGTAAAAGGAGGGATACATTTATAGATTCAGTCTCTTGCATCTATTATTCAATGGAAAGAAAGAAGAAGCTCTACTGAACAAGACTTGAACTACTATTCCCCTTCACTCTTTCTTCTTTCACAATTTGTGATCTGTAGTGGAATTCTATTTGATACTTTAGAGAATCAATAATATTGCCCTACTGGTACATCAAATATAATTTAGACTCTTTGAAAGTTGTAATAAGTATCTGTAGCAGTACTTTATAAAGAGGAGTATCATTAACTTAATATAATTTTGCGATACCCTCCTTCCAATCAGATTTAAATTTATGCCTATATGACAGCCGATTTTTGTTTACGCGAGAACTTGTATTCAACTCGTTGATCCCCAATTCTTGGATTTTATTAGGTTTTTCTTGGGAGAGAAGTGGTAATTCAGAAGCCGGTTTAAGAAAAAAAAAAAGTCTCGTCTCACACAACTTTCTCTTACTCCAGTTCTCAAAATTATAATTGGCAAATTTTATAGTTTGTGTACCAAATTTTATGAAATTCATCGAAAACTGTTCAGTAAAAGCGCACTTCCGGTTCACTAAATTTCTTAAAACTCGAAATTTTGGCCATCTATTTATTTCTAATTAATTTTGTTTGGATAATAGAATTGCATAATCAACTATGATAGCAGTTTAGAGAAAAACATAACCCCATCCTTCACCTAAAAGTTGTCGAAGAAATGTTTCAAATAGAAGTTGTAGAACTTTGCTTGTTTTGTTTATATACGAAGTTTCAAGAAAATCATCGGCGCCATTTTTGAGAAAATTGCGAAAAAGTGGATAAATCATTTAGTAAAGTGTAAAAGAAACGCACTTCCGGTTATCCGATTTTTTTCAAACTCGGAATTTCAACAACATATTTAATTCTAATTAATATTATTTAGATGACAGAATTGTCTAATAAACTGAAATAGCACTTTAGGTGGAAATCTAACCCCAACCCACCTCCAAAAGTGCCCTTAAATGCATTTTTCCGGAGAAATGTTTCAAATAAAAGTTGTAGCACATTGTATGTGTGGTTGATGTTGCAAGTTTAAAGAAAATCGTAGGAGCCATTTTTGAGAAAATCGCAAAAAAGTAAAAAATCCAACTTGTACAGTGGTACCGCCAATTGAGGAATTTTGACAGATAACGCACCGTCAGATCCCATGGTGATACCTAAACGGAATATCAAGTTTCTATTTTCTATGGTTTTTCTTTTTTGAGCTATGCTGTTCACATACAAACATACATATACACACACACACACACACACACACACACACACACAGACCATTTGCTAAAAACCACTTTTTTGGACTCAGAGGACCTCAAAACGGATATTTCCGGTGAAAACTTGGTATCGAAAATTTGATACGATTACAATACTTGCTCTTACTAGGAGTAAAATGTATAGCTGAAATAGCGTATTAGTGGAAAATAAAACACCACCCCTCCCACATAAGTCCCTTTAAATGAATTTTTTCGAAGAAATGTGGCAATTAAAAGTTTTAGCTCTTTATACGTGTAGTTAATACGTATTATAAGATAAAAGAAAATTGTTGGTGCCGTTTTCTTGAGAAAATTATAAAAAAAAAACTGAAAAAACGATTCAGTAATTTGGCACTTCCGGTTGAGGTACTTTTGCTCGAAATCTTCATGTCTGATGCGGTGATCGTACTTAAACGGAATACCAAGTTAGAACTCTCTGGAACGTTTCGTTTTTGAGATATTCTTTTCGCGCACACACACACACACGTGAACCTACAGACTATTTTCTAGAAATCACTTTTTTTTGGACTTAGGTGACCTCAAAACGTGGATTCCCGGTGAAAACTCAATTTCGAAAATCTGGCACGATCGTTATAGTTCTCTTACTCTTATTAGTAAGAGAAAGTAAAAATTTTTTCAGAATTTTTTTGTAGAAACCATGAGTTCCGTTTTTTTTTTTGGTTTAATTTTTCTATAGAACATTACTAAATCAGACACTGCTGATGGATGAAACTTTGAACCGAGCAGAAATTAACTTGGCCAATAAAAATACGAATCCAACCAAATTTTTCACTTCACACACTACGATATTCGGAATTTTGAAACCTTTCGATACTTTAGCGTAAAATGATGTTTTTAGCCTTAGTAAGAGAAAATCTTGTTATGTGCCAGAGTTTCGACATTAAACTTTCACCGAAAATACTATTTCCGCTGAATACGATAAAATGTTTTTGGCGAATGTCTATGTGTGTATGTATGTATGTATGTGTGTTGTGTGGGTTTAATATATCAAAAATAAAAAAATTGCAGGAAACTTAAACTTGGTATTCCATTTAAGCGCTACGACCTCATTAGACATGAAGATTTCGGACAAAATCCATCAACCGGAAATACAACTTTAGTTAAAGGTTTTTTTCTCAGTCTTTCGTGGCCTTCTCCGAATTGGGTGTAACGTTTTTCTTTAAATTAACTGTGCTGTCTACACACATAAGTACCAATCACTTTTGTTTAAATTATTTTACCGTGAAAATTGATTTTTTTTGAGGATCTGGAGGAATAATAACGTTATGGTATCCTCTAAAGTACCTCTTACCTATAATATATGGTTTTATACTCACTACATAGATTAGATTAGTTTGGGGAGGGCCACGCCTCATTACACTGCGACCTACATTAAGAGGTCTATTGTGGATCCCCTGGGTTTAAGCACATCCTTCAGCTTCGCCCTCTTAATCAGGCCTAGCAAAGCTGAAAGTGGCTCCGTCATAAAGCTCGTGGCTTCGGGATTACTAGTCCCCAGTTGAAGAAACCTTGTTCCTGCCAGTCCGGCTCACTCACAAAGGATGTGCACTGGGGTTTTCTCCTCGGTCCTGCAGAAACGACATAATGCGTTGTCTGCAAGTAATAAACCTTAATCTTAAGTAATAGACCTTATATCCTTTCGGCTATGGCTCAGTAAGTCCTTGGTAAATTTAGGCAAATGTCTCTTAATAAAGAGTTTCGCCTGCCTCTGCCCTGGCGTACTTTCCCACCATCAATATAATATTAATAAACTACATAATACTCACTACATAATATTAATAAACTACATAATACTCACTACATAATATTAATAAACTACATAATACTCACTACATAATATTAATAAACTACATAATACTCACTGCATAATATTAATAAACTACATATACTCACACATAATACTAATAAACTACATAATACTCACTACATAATATTAATAAACTACATAATACTCACTGCATAATATTAATAAACTACATAATACTTACTACATAATACTAATAAACTACATAATACTCACTACATAATATTAATAAACAGTAGAAGCATTGGTAGAATTACAAATTTGAAGAAAATCGGTTAACCGGAAGTGTCACTTTATACAGAAAAAGTTTTTTGAAATTTTTCTCTATAACGTTTCTAACGATTTCCTTTATACTTCTGTTATGCTAACTACAGAGATATAAACATATCACTTTTATTTGAAACATATATAAAAAAAAAAAGATGTTGCAGGGAATTCGTAGCATGAAATTTTAAATGAAACATGCAGTTGGTTCAGTGACTTTTGGTACGATTTACTGTTCCAGAATATATAATCACGTCTGCCTGCTAAGCAGATGTAATTATGAGATATAGAGGATTTTAAAGAGAAGGTCATGTGAGTGTTAGATTTCGTTGTTTTTTATTTATAATTTCTTATCGTCCTCCCCCTAATAAAAATGACTTGATAAAACACCACTACTTGACTGACTTGATTGATTACTGACTTGAGCATACATAACACTACTAAGCCCGCAAGCGGTATCTGTTGCATTCAATGACTTGGGGAGTAGCGACCCCACGGGTTACCACAGCTCAGTAATCCATGTACTTCGTCAGAACAGTACACAATACACTTAAACTACATATACTCTACACTTTACAGACAAGGAAAAATACAGTACACAAACTAGGGTCCCCGTCCGTAGTTAATTGGCGTAAGCCACGGGAGAAGGAAGGGATTGGCTCAGTGGTAGCACGCTGGACTAGCAACACGGAGGTCCCGGATTCAAATCCAGCATGCTGCCTTTAAATTTTCTCTTGCTAGGAGCCTCTACTACTCACTGTACGGTGATGAGCAGTGTCGTCTGTAGCTAGAGAACACTACTTGGAGGCCGGCAGTGCACTGAAAAGGCTTCGGGGGTAAAATAGATCTTGCAGGTCGCTGTGCGATAATCCCCTACAACAATCTAACACCACTATTAAAATTTAGTTATAGTATCCTTCAAAACAAGCTATTTATTACACACTATTTTCTAATATGTAATCATAATTTATAATCGAGTAGTTCCATTTTGTCATTAAACATACACACACAGTAATATAACCTTATAACCTCCCCACATATATACAACCAACAAACCAACAAGTGTGAGTGTAACAGAAACATTACGTTGCGTGTGTGAACTCTCTACACAAACTTGGTGAATTTGCTCTGACGATGGATGAAAATCCGAAACTGGTCAGGAACAAAAGGAATACGCATACTACGACGGATAAAATACCAAATCTATAATATTACTTTATTGCCCTGACAATTAACGACTAAAAATACCAAGTTTGAGATGAAAATTTGTTAAATAGAATTGCCATATTTGCAATAAGAGAAAGATGCATGAGTGTTTCACACCAAATTATTATTATTATTTTTTTTTTAATTTAAGGAGCGTCAACATTTATGGTCGTTTGCGCCCGGAGCCTTCTCAGTGCACTGCCCGCCTCCGGATAGTGTTCTCTCGTTACAGGCAACACTTCAATCAACGGACAGTGAGCTGTAGGGCTCCTAGGAAAAAAAAAATCTAAGGGCAGCACAGCTGGACTCGAACCCGCGTACTCCGCGTGGGAGTCCAGTGCGCTAACCAATGAGCTAATCCCTTCCCTTCCAGATTATTATTACTATCATTATTTTTTAATATACCTATTGAAATATTCCTAATTGCAACCGAAATGTAACACGAAAATTGTTACATAAGATTAGTTTCTATTAAAGAAGGAAAAACCTTAATAATTTACAAAAATATTTTACCAACTAAAAGTCAAACAGCTTGCAACTTTGTTAGTGACGTCCGAGTACATACATACTTACGTAAATGCAAAGAAAAGTACTTTTCCTATGATTAATTTTAAATAGATTAATTCGCAAAGAAATAAATAAAAAAAAAAAACTTATGTCGTGTGCTGCATGCAATATTTTAAATTGTAAAATTAAAAAAAAAAATAAAGAAAAGATCATTT
This sequence comes from Triatoma infestans, assembly GCA_011037195.1. Classification (NCBI taxonomy): domain Eukaryota; kingdom Metazoa; phylum Arthropoda; class Insecta; order Hemiptera; family Reduviidae; genus Triatoma; species Triatoma infestans. The sequence continues at coordinate 32,393 of JAAEAF010004075.1, read as the reverse complement.
TAGTTTGACTGAAAGATTGTGCTAATGATATAGGAATCGAAAAAACAAAAATTCTCCTTAATTATATTTAATGTAGGAAAATCAATTAGTAATTGAATTGATACGAAAAAAAATAAAAATATATTAGAAAACTTGAAATAGCTGTATGATATCGTTTAGTCCAAACAAACGATAATTTGATTTGATATTTATTTTAAATGAAATAATAGCATAAAAAACGTTTATTCAGTTTAATCACGCAACTACAACTATTTCATTGAACAATATAATTATATATATATATATATAGAGCTCATTTCTTTTTTTTAATTAGTAAATTTAAATTTAATTTATGATTCAGCATGTTAGGTAGACATTTTTTCCTGAAAGGAAAAAGTAATAATTAATCTATTTTATTTTACCTTTTTTATTTTTTCGTGAACCGGCAACTTAGTTATACAGGATTGTCTGGCTTGGGAGGAATTTCATGGGTTCATTTCCTAGTTAGATAAAAATCTCTCCTTTTCCATTTTTTTTTTATATAATATAATTAACTTGGAGTTTTGGGTAGTGACACTGGGTATTATAAATCAGCGAAGAAAATGTTATTTTCTTCTTCTTTCTCATTACGTCCTGCGTGGGAAATTATGGTATGAAACAGTCATACAACTATTTCTCACTGCAATTTATATAGTTATAATATTGACTAATTTTAAAGCGTACCAAATTTTGTAGGTGGAATAACTTGAAATAGACTAAATAAAACGACATTTATTAAAAAAAAAAAAAAGCGTTACTTCCGCTAAAATGGTGGAAAAAAAAACAAAAACAAAAAGAAAATCATTCACAAAAGTCACACTTCTTGTGTCGTATTTTGTCGGATTTAATGGTGGTATTTGCATGATAATCCAGTTAACTGTTAGTTTATTCAATTGGTATTGATTATTCTTTACTATCGTCCAGTTATCATGATTACATGAGGGCCGATAATAAACTACTTTAGAATTTATCATCTATTTAATATTAAAATGAGAAGTTTGTACGGCAATGGCCAGAGGAGTTTTTAAAGGAAAACAATTCTTTGTTGCTCTACGTTTCGGATACAATTGGAGCCCTTCTCCCATAGGATAGGAGAGGCGTGGACGTTGAGAACTTTGAGATTTCAATCTTTTAGTATTCGCAGCAAGCACTTTTAGTTGAAATTGCGATAGTGGTTTTGTATAAACCGAAATTTTGCCCATATTGCAATAGGCTTCTTCAGGATAATTGTTGGCTTGAATACTAGACCAACGCTGGCAAGTGATGCATCAGTAAAAGCATGGTTATAAGACAAAGTAGTTGAAGAATTGGTACTTAAATTCTTCTCCATCTTGCATATGAATGGCTGTAGATGATGAACTTTTGCAGCAAGGCAGTAAAAGTCTTCTTCCAACCGCCAATCATGGCGAGCAGGAAAACTGAAGAAAAAGCTACGACGCCCACCATCCACAGCCATTCATATGCAAGATAGACAAGAATCTAAATCTCGATCCTTCAACTACTTTGTTTTATAACCATCCTTTTACTGATACATCACTTGCCAGTGAAATGTTTTTGGTGATGTGTGTGTTTGTGTGCTGGTAGCTTGTGTAGTACGAGCGGTTTAGTAAAAGGGGCTTGTAAGTATATATGTTTAAGAGAGAAGTATTAGTAATAAGAATAATTAAGAAAACACTGGTAGATTAAGTTAAATATATTATCTTTAAAGATATTTAAATATTTTACAATGTCACAAATATGATGTTTATGAAATTAAGTATTTATCTAGATTAAATGCAAAGCTCTTATGTTTTAACTTAAGGTGGCACTGATTTTTAGAGAGCCATTCCTGAAGCAAGTGTTCTGGCTTTGAAAGCAGAATGCAGACTGTTATGAAGGGATGTCCTCTCTAACGGGCGATTTTCTCTTACAAAACAGTTAGCCAAGTGGCATCGTTATTTTCCTAACGGATTCCTGTGCTTTTGTCTCTTTATAACAATGACATTAAATCACAGTACCTGACTCTTTCTCTCTGCATTAAGATACATTTAAAATATTAACAAAATTCTATTTCTCAAAGTATAAAATATTCTAAACTATTTTAAAAAACTATTTTTTCTTTCATTTCTTTCTTCCACTACACCAGCGATGGTCTAGTATTCAAGCCAACAGTAATCCTGAAAAAGCCTATTGCAATACGGGTAAAATTTTGGTTTATATAAAACCACTATCGCGATTTTAACTCGATGAACTTAGTGTTTTGAAGTGATAGACTTGGTTGGATATTTAGTCATCATCTGAGTTTGGTTTAGCAAAATCTGTCTTTTTTCCCCACAAAATCTCGATAAAAACAAAAACAATTTTAGATTAATCAATATTATAACTAATATAATGTAATGAAAATCTTTTGCAATTGTTTTCAAGCAAAACCGCTACAAACTGGATAAAACGATTCGGATTTCGCTTTCACGATTTCGGATTATAATTAAAAACTTCATTTCGGGTTCACTCATTGGAAAATCTCAAATATAATTTCAAGATTCAACTTTCTGTAAGTTTTATATTTTATAGTGTTAAAGGATGATATTTCTTTACAGTGTTATGAGTAAGTAAGTAAAAATTCACGTTTTGGTACTAAAGCTACGCATTAACTGACTGATTCCAATAATCAAATATTTCATTTCTTTGTTTCTGTCTACCATTATCATTCATTGAAAAATATAATGAAGATAAAATCAAGATAATTGCTATAACCAGTTGATAATTAAAACAAAATTTTGAAGAAGTAGAAAAAAAGTTAATAAATGAAGTGTTAAACACGAAATAAGAAAAGTCATACAAACATTAAGCAGTTTATAAAGTAAAGTAAGTAATAAAAAGTTTTATAATAAGTTAGTCCGTACTTTTAACCTGCAAAATATAATAACTAAATTAAAATCATTTAACTTTTTTTTTTTTGGAAGTTCTTAATAATGTAATTATTAAGAATATTATAAATTAAATGTTCAGAATATTAGGTTAACTTTTAAAAAGTTAATTAAAATAATTCAGCAGAAAATATTACAGTTTAGGGAACATCAAATAAAAATTTGCATACCACTTAGTATGTGCATTAATAATGAAGTAATTAAGTTGAAATTACGCATATAATAAGAACTTTTTAATATTTATATACATATAATTTTATTGCATTGTGAAACTATTTAACGGTTAATTAAATCGTTATAATCACTATGACCAATGACGCATATTATTAAAATCCTTTATAAAACTACCAGTAATAAATGCCTAGTAGCATTATCTGCTTCAATAGCATATTGTCACAGTCATATTCATGTTTCATGCCAAATGTGAGTAATGAAAAATGAGCGCGAAAATAAGAAATAATTCCGCTTACTCAATCTTGAAAATTTGACAATCGCTATTTTTCCGCTTTCAGCAGTAAAAGAAAGTAAAAATTATACGCCCAATCGTCAATATTTGAAGAATTTTAATATTCACTAGACTGAATTCCTTAACCTATTCAATTTATCTGAAGTTACAACATACATAGAAGTTCACATTCCACCAGTATTCAGTAGGTAGACTGACCTTATTCAACCATCCCCATTATTATTGAATATTTATCTCTTCATCCAGATTTTCTAAACATATTGTTAAACATGATTTCTGCTGCTGTATTGATGTAAACTATTATTTTCACATTAATTGTTTGCAATTTTTTATATCTAATATTTGCATATAACAATGGTTTAATGGTGATAAGACAACGATATTTTCTATTCGATTTTGTTTCACTTAATCTTAGTAAAGGGATTAGACCTTGAGTTACCGAACTTGAGTAAGAAAAAGAAAAAAACGATTTTCGTATTGGTCTGTGAACAAAATATCTAAAAAACTGAAAACTACTTCAGCCATAGTAATCTCTAGCTTAATGTTACGTTTATGTGCTATGTAATAGGATCCGAAGAGACGGATCCATAGCAGAGAGAGAGAGAGAGTGAGAGAGAGAGGGGCATAAAATTTGACAGGATCACTCTCTAGCTTAGGCCAGACTAGAGTGGGAGAAACTGTTTAAATACAGTCTTTCGTCAGTCTTGCATCTAAGTAAGTGTACTGAATTTTTGTAGGTTACAAAAATTTTTATTTGAACAAAAAAATTACCTGGTTACATTAGTACATATGTAAGCTATTTTTCGACATAGTCACCATTCCTCTCAATGCAGGTGGTGAACGGGGTATTAATTTTTTGATGCCTTCCTCGAAGTAGTTTCCCGCCAACCCCTTCGTCCACTTCTCCACTTCTCCACCTCCTCGTCGGTTGAAAACCTTTTTCCACCCATGTGCAGCTTCAGGGCGGTAAAGAGATAGTAATCTGAAGGTGCTAGGTCAGGGGAATGCGCGGGATGGTTCAGGACATCCCATTTAAACGAGGCAAGCAGTTCCTTCGTGGCGTTGGCCGTGTGTGGTCTGGCATTGTCGTGCAGCAGGCAGACTCCCTTTGTCAGCATGCCTCTCCTTTTGTTCTGAATCGCCCTCCGCAATTTTTTTAGGGTCTCACAGTATCTTGCAGAGTTGATGGTCTCCCCTTGAGGCATATATTCAATTAAAATTATGCCTTGACAGTCCCAAAACACGGATGCCATGATTTTCTTGGCTGAAATTGTGGTTTTGAACTTTTTGGCGGAGGGTGAAGAGGTGTGACGCCACTGTTGAGACTGCCTTTTGGTTTCAGGTGTGTAGTGTGCAACCCAAGTTTCATCTCCAGTAATGATGGAGCGGAGAAATTCATCTCCATGGAGTTTGTAGCGTCTCAAAAACTCTTGCCCGACCTTGAATATTTCACACTTGGCGGGAGATTGGATTGACATTTTTCACGAAACGTATTGTCGCGTCGACAGTTCTCAACGTACTGACCTCGAACCGGTCTCGTTGCGGAGGGGAGGAATCAGGCTACACGACAGTGTAGCCAACATGTCGAAAACAAAATCCCTCCTGCTGTCAGAGCCTCAGTACACTTACTTACTGGGCATGCCTCGTATATTACAATCGCATCTGACAAAAATTGCAACAGGCAAAAATCCGTCCAACCGGAAGTGCGAAATTACTGAATTGTTTTCTCAGTTTTTCGCAATATTCTCGGCTACAATGATTTTCTTTAAACATCGTATAATATCTCCACACGTAATCATTTTTTATTTGCCTTTTACCTTTTACCTGATATATCATTTCTATTTGAAACATTTTCACGGCAAAATTGATTTATTTTTGGTTGTTTTTGGCGGAACACTATCGATAAGCATTTCCTACGTCCTGCCATCTTTTTTATAGCGAGACTAACTAAACGTTTGTAAACGTTGCAATTTTATAAAAAATTTGTGAATTAAATTTTTAATTGATTGCAGTAAGAGAAAGTCGTATTAGTGTTTCTCACTAAATAGTTTATTTTTACTTTCTCCTAATACTCAAATAATCATGAAAATACTAATCGGCCCAATATCCAGTACTCCTACTTTCTTCAACTTTATATAAAACATTGTCTATATTTGTACCTAGTAGGGTGATAATATACTTTAGTAAATGAATCCTACCTAGATATATTTTTAATCAAAAGGTTATAGTTAAACTCTAAGAATCGTTAAACTCGTATTTGTCAAAAATATTCTGATGATAGGCGAACGCCCAAAACCGGTCGATGACCACGAAAGAAGCAGACTATCACGGAAAATATCTCTGATAGTAGATTGTTTTGTTTTTTCCTCTCTGAGTAAGAATTAATGTGGATTCCAGTTTAGCCTAAACATTGGTTTAATTACTTGACTAAAAAGTAGGGCGAGGGGAACGTTAACTTTAATAAAACAGAGAACTGAGGGTTAATGGTCTCAGCCTCGACCTAAATCAAAGTACATCAAGAATTTTGTCTGTTAATTGTCTGCTTGTCTATTTTGTAAATTAAAATAAAAATGACCGAGTTCTCTTACAGCCAAGATCAAACCAAGTTTTTAATAAATCAAAGAGAGAGTGAGAGGAGGGGAATAAAAGGAGAAAAATAATAATGAAGTAGACAAACTGGTAATTGCCTATTTTCTCAGCATGTCTTCACGACTAACCATCGATCCGATATCGTGGGCGGAGGCAGTTATAGTTAGTACTTTTTATTTTTATTCCACATTAATTCACTTCTAAATTTAGTCCTTGTTCCAAGGAATGAACATTATCTTAACATTCCATACCATTAATCCCTTCCATACCAGGGAGCCTTGGAAACTTAATTTACCAAAAAATAAATGAAGCTACCCATTCTCCAAGGAAATTTTAATCTTATGATTTTGGGTGGAACTCAGAACTTAAGTTTGCTTTGAGTAACATTTTGGTTTAAAATGTATGAAAGTAACATCGGTCTATTAGTCTATCGAATTGTGTTTAACATTTAGGAAGAATAAATTAATCTTAGAAATTAGATGAGTTAGATTGGAAAAGAGGTGACAAAAGCCTTATCCACCGCGACCTCGCTTTCCAGCTTCATCGTTTTAGCAGGCCTGAAAACGGCTCTTTCATAAAGCTCGTGGCTTCGAGATCGCTTGCTCCCAACTGTAGAATCCTTAGCTTCGCCAGATCGGCAATTCGTACACAATGTGTATCGGGGTTTCTTCTCAATCTTACAGAATCAGCATACAGCGTCCTCTCTAAGGGCTAGCTGGTGATGTTCCTATTTATCTATAAGGCCCACTGGTTAGACCCACAATTATCTCAGTAACCTTCTGGCTTTGGGTTAGTAAATTTAGGCAACTGTTTCTTAATAAAGAGTTTTGCCTGCCTCTGATCTGGTGTTTCATTCCGTATTGCAGACCCTGGCCTTCAAAAGTTTGATTGATATTTGAATTAGCCATCTGGGTAGGCCTTAGAAGGGTTCGAAACATATAAAAATGCCCTTCTAGCCTTCCCTTGCCAGCGCAACTGCCTTTTCATCGCTCAGAAATCCTGCATATTCTGGCACCCATGCGTCAGCTTATTGCAACACCAACTTCGGTTAGAGCAGTTAGGCAAACCCAGTTGCGAGAATAGTTGGTGGGAAGAAAGTGCCTTCAAGGCAGCATGGCTATCGGAGATTATGACCACTCTTTTCCCCCTCCTAATCCTTGCGTAAAAAATTTGTTAGCATATAGCTGAATCACCACAACCTCAGTTGTTTTGTTAGTTTAGTAAGAATGAATTGATCTCAGAAATTAATGAATTACATATAATTGTAGGTGAGGCTAAAAGTGGTAACGCTACCATTTCTTTGCTAATCTTATTTTTTAAGGACACATTTGAGAAAATGTGTCCTCATGTTCCTGCTAGTACAAACAAAATTGTCAGAGTAGTTTTCAAGAAAATTAAATTGTACTGAAAAGTTATTTTTAAAATGAAAGAGATTTTTCAATTTTTTTTTTCTCCAAAACTACTGTTTTACATTTTATATATATAAAGGCGCGTCAACATCTGTGATGGGTCAGGATGGGTGATTATATCATTAATTCATAGCTTCCCTTGTCTGTTAGATATTTCAAATAAAAGTGATAAGGCTAGAGTGACAGCTATATCATGTTTAGCTCCTTCAACAGACGCCCGAATTAAAATTGTAGCCTACTGTTCTATATTTTGAAGTTTTGGTAATTTATATTATATCAAGAAAGCAGAGGACCTTCTGTAGAATATGGACTGATTTGGAATGTTTTAGAAGTGAACAACAAATGTATCCTTTGCGCCTATTGAAAATGTCCTTCGAGCCACTTATTGCTGAGGTTTTTCTTTAACTGTAGGACAAGCAGCAAATAAACAAGAAAATTTTGCAATTGCTGCGATCATTTGAACTGTAACGATTGTTGCAACGTTTTGTTTGTATTGGTCCATTTTTTATTGTTTATAATATTAATTTAAATTTGGGAATAATTTTGCTTTTTATTTCTTTCAGCTTTGATTTCTTTCAGCATTGATTTATTTCCCAATTTTTATCAAAATTTACTAGAGATTTTTTTTTTCTGGGTCAAAGACAATTCCTAAGGAATCATATACCCAATGCCCAAAATCCAAAATTCCCTGTCATTCTACTCTCCTTCCCGAAGGCCTCTAGAGGTACCCGAAGGCCTTCGGTGGTACCCTCCATCCAAGTTTTCCTAGGCCTGCCTTTCCTTCTCCTCTCACTAGGAATAAAATCAATGATTTTCCTAGGCCATCTCTCACCGCTCATTCGCATCACGTGGCCGTACTATTTTAACTTACGTTTTCAACGAAATTCAAAATGTGTTTTTAAATTCAAAATGTTTTTTTGTATTCCAACAAGTCTTCGGAATGGGACGTTGGAGAAGATCGCCTACCACCAAGTATTGCGTTTTGGACTTACTGACCTCTAAGTCCCATTCTGAGTACGCTGCGAGCAACTTCCTCAACATGTATGCTAGGTCTTCCTCGTCTTCAGCAATAAGAACTTGATCGTCCGCAAACTGCAACGTATCTTCTCCCACTTTCACTCCCATTTTTGAGCATTTTCTCTTCCAATCAGAGAGGAAGAGACGTGCCATATCTTGGAGTCTCTACAGCTTCTTCTCCAGAAATCCATTTCTAAGGCCAATAGCCTATCTTCTAATTTCTTCGTTAGGCTCCAAGTAGAGGGTTATAAATTTCTTCTGCCAAGTACAGGGTTATACTCGCTAAGAAAACGTGGAAGAGCCTTTTTTTAATTTCCATGCGGATAGATTTACTCCAAAGTACCGTATTTAGCTTGTCTTCCCTTTACAATTTTCTTTTGGATATCCAATTCTGAAGATCCAGTAGCTGATAACCAGGCATCTAGGTACTTAAACTCGCTACACGGATATAGCTGCCAATCATCCACAATCAGGGACGTTGTAGAAGATCCGCCTACCACCATGTATTGCGTTTTGGACTTACTGAACTCTAAGCCCCATTCTGAGGGAACTTTCTCAACATATATGCTAGGACTTCCTCATCTTCAGCAATAAGAACTTGATCGTCCGCAAACTGCAACGTGTACAGGGTATCTTCTCCCACTTTCACTCCTATTTTTGAGCATTTTCTCTTCCAATCAGAGAGGGCCACATCGACGAAGATGTTAAAGAGTTCGGGCGAAACACAACAACCTTGTCTGAGTCCTTTTGATATAGGGAACAATTCAGAAAAGCAGTTACCAAGTTTAACTGTACATTTCGCTTCCTTATAAATATTATGCATGGCTTGAATTTACTAGAGATCCCATACTTTAATTTAAGATAATTACAAAAAGAAATTTCATAATTTAATTGCAATCGTAGTCCACATGTGGATCATAGGTCGCTGCAACTGAAACCTTAAAGAAAATCGTAGTAATAATTTTTTGTCAAAAATCACGAACAAGTAAAAATCGTCTAAAACCATATTAATCATCAAACAGAATTCAGCTGAAAATTTCCTAACGGATTCCTTAGACAATATATCAAGCTTGAAGCTTTTGCCACTTTCATGGTTTATGTTACACGAACTTACAAATACGAGACCACTATTCACAGTTAGAGATAGAGTGAGAATCAATGAAATAAAAACATAAGTCAAAGAGACAATAATTAAAATTCAACTTCGCAAAATCTGATGTGAATAAAATACAAAAACTTTCCCTGCTTAAGCAATGAAATACTGTGAAAAAACAGTTGTTTAGAATTATTAAAGTATTTTTTGTCTCATATTTTATAGGAAAAGTTTATTTAAAGATTAAATTGTAAATACCTTAGACAGATAATTTATTATAAATTTATATTCGATTACCCTAATCGAACATATTGAAAATTGCAACCATATTTTTATAAACATAAATACATAATCATTTGTATATCAATATTTATTATTTATTGTTTTAAAGCTAACATGGGAATCATACATATAAATAATATGGACTAATACTACCCTTCTCCAAGCACAACTAAATCGCGTGACTGAATATTGCGTGGGTTTTCATATTTTTTCCTAAAGATTAATCAGTTATCGCTGTTTTTTTAAAATGAAACCAACATTACATATGAATAAATACATATATTTTAGTGAATAAATTTATGTATTATTTACTTTAATTACGATTTGATACATGTCTTAAAAAAAAAGAAAAAAGAAAGTTAAATCCGTATTATATACATAATGTACATATTCGTGAGGGTACTCAGATTGTTATATTTAGAACGCAGAGAAGGATATGCTACACTGTAACACCTGGGAGGTGTTAAAAAACATTGAAATTAAATCATACAGAATATAACTTCCAGAGATATTGGCGTAGAAGATCAAAAAAGAACTGCAGAGAACCCTTCCAGTATTTCTGGGTACATTTCTGCGTAGCTACGAACGGGAAAAGATCTAAGGTTTGCATTAGTTTCAGAAACATAGGCTTTGAAAGGTTGTTTTCTCACAGAGCATTGTAGCTTAAGACAAATAAGCTAAAGCCTATAACAGGTTGCGCCTATAGATTCTGTGAGAAGATGGAGGAGTGTAACGGTAGAAGACTAGGTGATTTCCTCCCTAAATTCTTCTAAGATCGTAGCATTTTTTAGAGAAATAGACTTGGATGTGGTTCTTTTGGTTGGGCTTTCATCCTGCACCAATTGACAGGTGCAATCGAACTTTCAATGTTACAGTGCACCGGAACTTTTTGAAAAGAAAAAAGAAAACATTCCTTCCATAAAGGACTGGTTAACCATGTCTTTTAATACAGGAAGTACTTCAGGTGTTACAATGACGGTTCTATCATGGAAAGGAAGGTTTGAAGAAGGGTCCAGTCTTGATGATACCAATTAGCGAATGAAATACTCTTTTCAGACCTCAGGTTTGTACTATTCTCTGTAGCATTTCGATTTCTCAGTTTCTGCTAGGATAATCAATATTGAGGGCATTAAATTCATCATGTGATATTCCTCCAAAATAAAAAATTTATTCTCAAAATATTCTACAACACTGAAGATCTATGTAGAGGGTGATGACTTGACATGTGAATATCTGTTAATGATAATTCATGTTAAATTAGATAATGAGTTGTCTTATATATCATTCATTATAAGATAAAATGTTTCTCCGAAAAATATATGTTTTTAAAACCCCTCAATCCAAAATAGAAAAAGCAAAAAATAATCGAAATACCAAAGCCTTTTTTTTAAGAAAAAAAAGTCCAGTGATACTTCTTAAAACATGCATATCATATTTTTGCATAATGTACATTTCACCACCAGCATAATAATATTAAGAGCAACTGGATATTTAGTGAAAATTATAGCTATTATAGTTTTTGAAGGAAACTATACCAGTTGGAAATGTGAGAATTCTAATAAGCGAAAAACAGGTGAAGCGTTTCATATTGTATTTGGGAGATAGCTACAAATACTCATATTTCATACGGTTAAATTACATATTCCAATAAAAAATAAATGCAGAAAAATAAAGACTTGACGAGGGAAGGGATTAGGTCAGTAGTAGCACGTTGGACACTGAGATCCCGGGTTCAAGTCCAGTGTTGCCCCTTAGACTTTCTTATCCTAGGAACCTCTAAGCTCACCGTCTGGTGATGGCCAGTGCTGTCTGTAGCGAGAGAACACTGTCCGGAGGCCGGCAGTGCACTGAGAAGGCTCTGGGCACTAATGACCAAAGATGTTGACGCACTTTAAATTAAAAAAATAAAAACTTGACGAAAGAAATATTTGGAAGAAAATATTTAAACAAATTTTTTTTGGATAATAATCTATAAAAGTGTAATATTTTAACATTAAATTTATTTAAATGGCTTAATGTATTCTGTAAATGAAATCCAACATTTTAATCAATACTTTAATCCGGCCTACTTTATTATAAATTTCATTCCTGTTACATTAATATTAAAGTCTTGTTTTATATAAATTATTTTGTAGTTTCTTTGTCGTTTTTTTTTTTTTTTTTAACATAAATAATAATAACTAACATTCTTTGACCCTTTGAAAGACTCTTGATCTCCCAACGATCCTTATCTTGTTAAATATAACGGAGCTGGTCAGCTAAAAGGTAGTTCTGGGATTGGTGACAATGAAAATGTTCACATTCTTGTGAAAAATCCACTCAGTCAGGTGAATACAATCCTGTAATTAGCTTAGAAGAATTTGAAGGTATTAAAAAAAAAAAAAGTAGCTGCTCAGAGCTGAACGATCGGGAAAAAGAAATCATTAGTAGATATTACGCCGATATACAGCCCTAATTCCCCCCAAAAAGTCATGGTTTGTAGTATTGCTGCAGAGGGAAAGTTATTGTATAACAATAATCAATTCATGTTTTTATCCATGACCTCACAAATCTTGAATGTTGAATAAAGTAGGAATCAACCAACAATGTGATTGCAGTAGCTAAGAAGATGGTGATATTGACCTACAATGTTCAAAAGATTGCAGCAGATACTATAAAAATGGTGAAAACTGTTGAACTGTCCTCACCTTGGTAGCGCTACAAGTATTTTACTGTATGTAAATAGCAGCGCTCAGATGGATATATACGGGGTGTCCCAAGGTATGTGGATAGTGACTTTTTATCGGAAACTAAGATAGAAAAAAACCTAAAAAATACGTGTCCCCATAGTTTTTTGTTGGAAATCCAAATTTAATTTGCAAATTTGTTTTGGTGCTTCCAGAAGCGAGATACAGGTACTAACTTCATTTTTTCAAATGAGGAAGTGTGGTTTTTATTTAAGAAATAGATTCATTGCATTTTTATTTTGTATACTAAACAAAGAAAATCATCGGAGCCATTTTTGAGAAAATCGCGAAAAAGTGAAAAAAATCATTTAGTAAAGTGTTAAAACAAACGCACTTCCGGTCATCTGATTTTTTTCAAACTCGGAATTTCAACAACATATTTATTTTTAATTAACATTATTTAGATGACAGAATTGTCTAACAAACTGAAATAGCAGTTAAGATGAAAACCTAACCCCACCCCTCCCACAGAAGTGCCCTTAAATGAATTTTTCCGGAGAAATGGTTCAAATAAAAGTTGTGGCTGTTAGTATGTGTAGTTGATATACCAAGTTTAAAGAAGATCGTTGGAGCCAGTTTAGAGAAAATTGCAAAAACTAATAAAAAACTAGTAAAGTGGTACTTCCGGTTGAGGAATTTTGACAGATGATCCACAGTCAGATTCCATGGTGATAACTAAACGGAGTATTAAGATTGAACTTTCTACGATTTTTTGTTTTTATGCTGTTCACATACATACTCATACACACACACACACACACACACACACACACACACACAAACACACGCACGCACACGCACACATAGACACACACATACACAGACCATTTGTTAAAACCACTTTTTTGGACTCAGGGGACCTCAAAACGGATATTTCTGGTGAAAACTCAGTATCGAAAATTTGACACGATTACAATACTTCCTCTTAACTAGGAGTAAGAGAAAGTAAAAATAAATACATTACAGGTAAATTCGATTGTGATTATGTTGTAGTCCAAAAAGCAGTGTCTAATTGAAAAACCCAATAATTTTTGCAATTTAAGTGATAGACTAAAAGATACTAAAAATAATCCCCCCCCCCCAAAATGTTATGAATAATGGGGTAAGTTTATGTGAAACCAAGTTTGAAGAAAACCATAAGAACGTTTTCTTGAAAATTCCCCAAGAAAAATAAAACCGATAGAAATTTATTCTGTAAAGTTACATTTTCGGTTATTCGATTTTATACAAAGTTTGAACTATATAAAGCTTTTAATGTACTAATATAGGCGGGAAAAATCATACCTAGTACAGAAGTGGGGCTTTAGAGGAAAGCCTAACTTCATGGCTTTCCTTCAGAACCCTAAAAAAAATTTCCTTGAATATCTTTTAAATAAATGTTAGATGCATTTATGTGTGTAGATTGAATGGAAGTTTAGATGGAGCAGTGAGTAATCTGAGAGGGATGCTTGATAGTAAATTGCTTACCAATGTGTATCGAGTCACTGCGCAATTTGAAAAAGCCGATGCGTTTTACAGAAGAAGAATGTGAGCAGCCGCTGAGTCTATTACGTTTACCCAAGACATAGTAGTGGCAAAGCAGAAATGTAAGGAAAGGCAGAGGAACCTATCTGTGGCTGCAGCACAAGGACAAAACTGGGAATCATTCCTGACTGCACATATTTCGCCAGATCTCCCGCGAAGAGATTTTGTTGCCAACTTACGACTGGCCACGGTTTCTTGCAGTTACATTTGAATCGAATAAGGATAATGCGATCCCTCTTATGTCCCTTATGGTATCTGCAGGATACCATAGACGATAAATGTTATCGCAAACGCAAAAAATTCAAATAAACAGGAATTAACCTGCACGATATATACAGCGTGTCCCAAGGTACGTGGATAACGACTTTTTCTCGGAAACTAAGATAGCTAGAAAAAAAACTAAAAAATACGTGTCTCCGTAGTTTTTTGTTAGAAACCCAAATTTAATTTGCAACTTTGTTTTGGTGCTTCGAGAAGCGATACAGGCACCAACTTCATTTATTCAAATGGGGAGGTGTGGTTTTTATTTAAGAAATAATTCCTCTATTTTTTATAAGAAAAATTTACTTGAACGGTTTTTTTCTGTGAGCGATATTTTACAAGTTATGAATGAAAACATGGTTCTTATAAGAAACTTCAAAATGATATTATAACGGTTTTTTGATTGAATAAGAAGAAAAGTACTATTTTCTTATAAATTTTACTTCTCATTAATTACAGATCTTGCTCGAACTGGCCTCCACCATTAGAGATGTATTTGTTTGGTCGTAAGGTACTATTGGCAGGAAAAAGCATGTGTATTTTATTCCTCCAGTTCGAACAAGATCTGTAATTAATGAGAAGTAAAATTTATAATAAAATAGTACTTTTCAACTTAATCATCAAAAACCGTTAATATCATTTTGAAATTTCTTATAGGAATCACGTTTACATTCATATCTTGTAAAATATCGCTCAAAGAAAAAAACCCTTCAAGTAAATTTTTCTTACAACAAATAGAGGAATCTATTTCTTAAATAAAAACCACACTTCCCTATTTGAAAAAAATGAAGTTGGTACCTGTATTTCGCTTCTGAAAGCACCAAAACAAATTTGCAAATTAAATTATTACGGGACAAGTATTTTTCTAGCTATCTTAGTTTCCGAGAAAAAAGTCGTTATCCATATACCTTGGGACACCCTGTATGTATAAAAAAAAAAATAAATAAATTGAAAAGAACAATTTAATAAATTTGCATCTGTTCTGATTGAAGGATATTTTAAACGAAACCTTCCAAAGTCAGATGCGATATGATATCTAAATGGAATATTAAGTTTAAAACTTTCTGCGATTTTGAGATTATCTTATTCCGTGCACAAACGAACAAACAAACCATTTGCTAAAAATATAATTTCTTACTCAGAAATCGCAAAATTCATATTATATTTCCGGATGAAAACTCAATTACGAAACGATTGATAAGATCAAAATTATTCTTCCTCTTTTAGCCAGTAAGAGAAATAAAAAAAAACGCACGATTATTTGGAAGTTTATTAAATCAACGTTAAAAAAAATAAAAAAAAAGTTATAAGCAATTTTTTACACAAATACACATACACTCACGTTTTACACAAAACAATTTACTAAATAATTCAAATTCCTATTTAAAAATGAATAACTAAATTAATCACATTACATTTGCAAAAAAATAAATAAATGAAAAAATAAAAACTAGTTCACACGATTCGAGAAATTCACCCTCAATGTTGGCATTAATTATTATGACCACACTAAATTATTTTTATTAAGGTCATAGCAATATGGAAAATAATTAACGAAACAATGGCAGCCTAACGGTTATGCGGTTAAATTGATATGGGATTATAATAACATTTGCAGGCTCTACATTTGCATTTCCATTCTAAAATTAAATTTACAATTGGGTTATGAAATGTAGGTTATTTTATAGGTGAGAAAGAAATTTTATAAAATTAATTTCCCAGTAATTTTGTATATATATATATATATATATATCGTGGAGATATATATATTAGTTTAATCCTTAATATTCTAATAATATGATAATATTAGATTTTAAGATAATTTAATAAAATTCCTGTTACCAACTTTCGATTTTAGAAGCATCAAGATAAAAAAAAAAAAAATCTTGTGCAATGAAGAATACTTGAAATCTAATAGATAATTGTTTTTTATTTCTACAAAAACGTGTAGTTTCCCTGAAAATTATATCATTGAGGGACCGTGGTTAAACTCAAAAATTATTTTAGTAGTGAAGAATGACTATTATCTTGAGTTAAATCCTTAAAATCTTATCTGTTTGGTCTGAAAGAGATAAGAAGATTTTTTACAAAAGATGGGGAGCTGGCCTAATTTTTAACCGCCACCCTGGAGGACCGGATTTGAATTCAGGGTTGACTCCCGTAGACAGGTTGCCTTTACTATGGCTAGGAGTCCGTCTACCTCACCACTGTTCATACAACCATGTCTCGGTACCGCTTCTGTTAGCCAACTCCAACAAGCGTTTCCCAGTGGACACCACGAGGAGGTGGGAGTCGGATTTACCCCCATTTTTGTTTTGGGTATCAGCATATGATTTATATTGTCAAGCCGAGGAATAAAAAATATCTATAGTAGTTGGTGTAGTGGTAAGAAGCATGGACTTGTATCTGAGAGGTCCCCAGTTCGATTCCCGCGTAGAAATGGCTAAATTTTATATTCGTTTAGAAAATGTTATTAGTAACGTAAGTGCTTTCGCCTATGTCCACGACACCTAATTTGGTAGTTAGACGTTAAGCCGCCTGAAAAAAATCGGCATTACTTTACTTTTTTAAATGAAATTTATAAACGTTCACAGAGAATTATAATAAATGGTATTTATATCCCAACTAGAAAATTAATAAACATCTCAAAAAAAAATAATTATATCAAACGCACCACCCTATCTTCCTCATTGAGTCATTGAGGATAATCTGAACGCTGTCCTCTGTCTCTTATTTGAGGGCAGGCATAAAAATGGTAGGTTATGAACACATTTTAAGCTTTTGGAGATATGTGTTTATACGTCTGGCTTTCTTATGATAAGCTACAGGTATAGACTCTTCCTAGGGGGAGATGAAATAAAGTGTTTCGTATGCGATGAAACATGATATATAAGCTCCCATCGTGAAAATATAGCACTTTCAAAAAGTAATTTAATTGAAAATTCCAAAAACCAAGAGAGACGTCTAACCACTGGTTAGGAAAATTAAACATCTAGAACCCAATAGGTAACCCCAACTTCTAAATACTCTACAGTGATTATACCATTTCCAGTGATGGAAAATGAAAAAACTTGGTTTAAAAATGACTGCTTTTCTGTGTGCTTCACTCTCCACTAGTATAGACCTGTATTAAACTAGACGAAATGACCCAGAATATTGCTTATGAGTGTATTGAAATCGGAACTTTGGTTTCTTCGATTCCCTTGAAATGGGAATAGCTGATGAATCAAAGTAAGCCGATTTTTTTTTTTTACAAAGACGAACATCGAAAAATATTAATGAGCGAACATAAAAAGGGTGAGACACAGGCGTAAAAGACCAAATGATTGCATCTTGGAAATGCATGAAAACATAATGCATAAGTAATTCACGAAAAGATGCGTTCACGGTTAGTACGTCTAAATCCTTAAAACTTGCAATACTAAAACTGTCAAATTAAATAAATTTATTGGTCAAGAAAAAGTTAAAAATGAAGGTAATTACAGACAATTAAGTGTAATAAAGAAAATGTACGGTTTGTGCAGTTTTATGGATATTAAAATGGTTTTAAAGCTGCAATAGCGTGCCGTAAATTGGAAAATATAGGTGCTCAGAGTTAATGCTACCTCATTAGACATCAATTTCCCATTTCTATTATACGAACTGAAAGAGCAAAAAAAATTCCTCCCCATTAAATGATATAAAAAAAGTTATATTGAAAATAATCTAATGATGCTTTATTGTCATGTAAATTTATAATACTGTACTATTATTTAGAAAAAGTAAAACTATGAGAAAAAATTAAAAATTATTGGAAAAACTAATTTTATTTGACAACAAAAAAAGCAGTTTGAAACACTCCAAATGACCTTCTCTAGAGCGCCCAAAATTTTTTAACCCCCGGCGACTGTTGAAGGAACTATAGCCGAATTTGGTCGCAAGAATATGATAGTTGTCCAGTATTTAAAGATTCAAAGTACTAAAATATTGCATACACTGAGATTCTGGAAAAAGGCAAAGGCATTGCTTTCTTAAAAAAGCCTATTAAAGAAGATAAAATAAATTCAAATAAACAGGAATTAACCGCACGCAATATACTAAGTAGACTAGCCATCTTTCTAACCACATCTCATATATTTTGTATAATGGGTTTGAGAAGGAGAGAAATTGGGTTAGATATAGATAAATGAACTAGAAATAAAGCTGAACACTGTATAATAGAAAAGTAGCACAAACTGCCTGGATTTTACACTAAAATATATAAAATGGTAGGTGAGAGATTTAGGGTGGGAAAGAGAAAGGTTGTTGACGCGCTGTGACTGCTGTGTGACTCTGCTGCAAGACTGTCGGTGGACTCCCTCCTATGGCTGAACAGTTTCTAAACAGTTTCTCCCACTCTAGTCTGGCCTAAACTAGAGAATGATCCTGTCTCTCTCTCTCCCTGCTTTGGATCCCTCTCTTTGGCTCCTATTACGTCTTTCACTCGGCACCGCTTCTGGCGTACACCGAGTGTCAACCGATAATCGCAATTAGCATAGCTTCATTGACAATATTCTTAAAAACATGAAAACATTATTAAATGTTTGATTTCTTCAATATTTTTTGGAGTCGGCAGAATGTTATTGCAATAATCTGAGTGTATTATAATAATTTTTAAAACATTTTACTTCCAAACAAATTCCCATCATCTATGTAAGGAATAAATCTTCGGCGTATATAATTAGACCACAAGAAAATATTAGTTTTTTCATTAAAAAAAAAGAAGTAATTTTTAATCAATAAATTGATGTAATAATAATAATAAGGAGAAGAAGAAATAAAATAAAGTAATAAATGAACTTTTTTAATGAACATAAAAAATTCTCTTGAATTTGGCTTCATCTGTAGAGAACTGTTTTTAAAACCCTTCCGACCTATCTATCCGATATCTATTAGTTTAAGTAAAACAATGTTTATTGTTTTAGAAATACTTTAAGGAAAACATAAAAAAAAAAAAAAAATGAAAAAGCATTCCAATACATTGAACATTAAACAAATATCACCAGTTAAAGTAAAGATTTTCTCTTTGAAATATTTAAGTATATTACATTTGTATATGTCTGCTTTTTCATCTGTAAAATCAACTTTTTTTTATTTTTAAATATTACTTTTGTGGTTTAAACAATTTATAACCCAGTTTCAATAGGATACAGAAGAAAAAAATTCATTTAATCGGATTTCATAATATCAATACAATAATTTTGGCTTAATCGTTGATTTATATAACAAGGATTTCTTATTATTATTTTAATATCAAATCAAGGGTTTTTCCGAGCTGTCTATAATACAGTTATGTTTAACACAACAGTCAAACTTCAGTTTACCTAATAAAATTATAGTAGCTATGAAAGAGGATCTGATAAACTTTTTGTATTGTTCCTGAAGAAGACAAACAAAGTTTGTCGCAACGTCGAACTGTCATAATAAAAAACAATTACAAAATTTACTTTTTGGTTTTGTGTTTTTTTTTTTAACCATCAATTGGTCGAGAAGCCAACTAATTATTGTTTTCATATTCAAACTTTTTTACATTTTAATAAAGTAATAGATAATGGAATTTCCCCAAGTATTAGATCAGCTGAGACAACATTGCTTAGCCTCATACGTCATTAACACCACCAGATAACCGCGTCACTGACAACACTTTGACTATCAATAAACTATTATGACATTGACAGAAAATGCCTACCACCACCACTAAAAAACAATGTCACTGGCACACTATTTACAACAAGCACCGCGTAAATCCTCCCGGAGTGGGATAGCCATAATTAGTAAAAAAAAGGACAATGCAGATTTATAGTAAAATTAAATTAAATTATATTTAAAAAATAAGAAGAGTTCATCAAGAAGCTACTACCATAGTGACTAATCCGTAATTATGGAACCATAAAAAATGTATTTTTTGTGAAATGTATTTTCAGTTTTGAAAATCGTCACGATTGCAATACTTCCTGTTGCATTACTCGGAGAAAATTAAAAAAAACTAGTCCAAAATTAAATTTAAATATAAGAATAGGATGAAAAGAAAAACAACCTAATTTGCGCGAATAATTAAATAAACAACTTTAATATATCGTTTAATTTAAATTTTGATTATAATTTTTAATTAACCTATTAAAATTAATAGAGAATTCTTTGCTGAGGAAAAAAGAAAATCAAGAGAGTATGGTTTTATTCAGAAAATGGTCTTACCCTGAGGGAGTTAAAAAAAAAAAGCGCGAGAGGCACTGAAGCTTCACAACTACCGAAGCGTCAACAAACGACAAAAGCGTAGTGGAAGAGTACAGTGGAAGAAGCTAAGTGCCAGTGTAAGAGATGATGATGATGATGCCTAAGCATGATCCCCATGGGATGGGACCAACGGTAAAGACCCTTGCGACTTCATTACTCCTCATGACTCCCTTGTTGCTGCTACCAAGCTTTTGGTTTCCCCTTAGGCGCCCTTCAAACACACAATCGATTCTCTAAGTGCGAAGGAATAAGCCATCTTGTCCTCTTCAACTTTATACCTATATATATATATATATATATGCGTGTGTGTGTGGTATGTGTATATATATTGGATAGTAAATAGTCTAGTGCTGGGAAAGCTACTTAGGTCCCTTTCTTTTTATTGTGCCCACAAAAACATACAGTATATAAAAATCTGGAATGAAAATTTCATATGAATATTTTTGCTCTAATTTTCAATTTCTAAATTTGAGGAAAATATATTTATCTAACCTTAATATTATTTACAATAGTCAATATTTATATTGTAATCCCATTTTAAAGGAATTTCTTACGTCAAAGGTTCAGAAAACTTTTTTAATATAAAATTTCCCGACAAATTGGAAAAGAACCCAGGTATTTTTAGTTGGTATAATAGAGTTAACGAAATAATTGTTGAAACTGTATCGATAATATTGCGAAAACTTAAAAAAAAAAAAATAAATAAAAATAAAACCACATTGAAGGAGCTTGCAGAAGCTACGCCTTAAAGAGCACATACATTGTGACAGATAAAATCTGTACTCGCAGAACAATCATCTCAAATTGAACATGCAATCAATTTTAGGGACACCAAAGTCTTTACCCAAGTTAATATGAACGTTTCATAAGAGAGGGAGTAAGAAATTGAGGAAGTGGGAGGCTGTTTGAATAAAGATGCTGGACTCTATCGGAGCAGAACATGGCTGCCTCTGCTGGAAAAAAATGATTAACACTTTTCCGAGGCAAGACAAAGATACAACTTTGCCAGAAGGGAGGGGAAAAGAGAGAGACTTAGATCTCGTAACACGTCAGCCAATCACATGCATGTAAGGAAAAATTAAGCACTGCCTTCTGCCTACAGCCAGGCTAGGAGGAAGCAGGCCCGCTCCTCTCCTGCTTGGTCTACCCACTATGTTTCGTGCCAGTGTGACTTTGAGTCGACACTACCCTGAAGAAGCCTAATGCGCTAAGGGCAAAACTTCGGTTTATAGCAAATCACTAGCATCGAAAATCTAAGAGTTTTGCAATTAGAATGGCCACGAAACACCAAATGATCAATTTTTTGTTATGCTATCTTTTAAGTTCCCGCGGTCGTTTTCATGAAAAACACTTGAGTTTCCGGGTTGAGACCGCGTCAGTGATTTGCTAAAAACCGACGTTTTGCCCATATTGCAACGACTCGCTTCAGGGTTGTTTACACCTTGAAAGCAAATGGAGCAAAAAAACCTTGTTAGAAAAGAGGCGTGGCTAATTTTATTTTACTTTCTCTTACTACTTAAAGAGCTCACCTGGACTTGATACCCATTGAATATCATCATCGCATCTGACACGAAAATTTCTGTCCAAACAAAAGCAAATTCACTGAATGAGTTTTTCAAGCTTTGCGCGAGTCTCTCGAAAAAGAACCCAACAATTTTTTTTTAAACTTTGTAACTTTTTTTGAGGAACATTGGCTTTTATGAGGTCTGAGGTAGAGTAACGTTATGCTTTCCTGTGAAGTGTTATTTTAGCACAATGTAGATACTATCATAGATTATGTAAGCTTGAAATATTAAGATATATTTTTACCTTTTCTTCCTTTCCTGGTAAGTGAAAGTATTAGGATCACATAAAATTTTCTGAAATCCACCGGAAATACATTTAGAGATTCTCATTTGAGTACGAAAAAAATGTTTTTAGCCAATGGACTCTAGGTATGTGTGCATGTGTTTGTGAACAGAATATCTCAAAAACGAAAAATCGCCGGAAGCTCCAACTTGGTATTCCGTTTAGGCACTACCAACACATCAGACACGAAGTTTCGGTCCAAATCCAACTTCTGGAAGTGCATCAATTGACTGTTTGTCCTTTTTTCCAGTTTTTCGTGATTTTCTCGTAAACGCCTCTTCAATAATTTTCTTTAAAATTATGACACTGTGTACACACATAAATATCAATCAGTTTTATTTGAAACATTTTCTTGGGAATATTGATTTTTGGGGAGGGGCATTTCTGGGGGAACAATAGTATTAAGCTTTTTTCTAAAAGACCTCTTCAGTACAATGTATAGTTCCACCACCTACATGATAGTAATGACTCTAGAGGCGTTGCTAGAATTCCAAATTTGAAGTAATTCGAGTAACTAAAAAGCTGCTTATGACAAAAAGCAAAAGCGTTTATGACTTTTATGACAGTATTAAGGTGTTTATGACAGAATAGGTTTTTGTGATTTTTTTGAGAATTTTCTCGAAAACGATTATAAAGCTTTCCTTTATACTTGGTATCCTAACTGCACAGATATTAACCTATTATTTTGTATTAATTTGTAACATGTTTCTGGAAGAACATATTTCAGTGGGATTCCATGGGATTAAAATTTATTAGTTGAGATAGAGGCCACTGCCATACGAGTTAGACTCAGGTAGACATAATTACCCTAACTACCTTCTTTATTTTATTATGGCAACCCAATAAAAATTTTTAAAGGAACTTTGTTAATTTGTATTGAATTTAATTAAAGTAAGAAAAAGTCTTGTGAGGGTTTCACACCATATTTTTGCTTTCTCTTACTCCTAGTAAGAGGAAGTATTGTAATCGTGTCAAATTTTCGATATGGAGTTTTCATCGGAAATATACGTTTTGAGGTTCCCTGAGTCAAAAAAATGGTTTTTAGCAAATGGTCTGTGTGTGTCTGTATGTGTGTGTGTGTGTGTCTGGTGTGTGTGTATGTGAACATCATCGCTCAAAAACAAAAAAAACCCAGAAAGTTGAAACTTGATATTACGATTAGGTATCATCATGGGGATCTGACGGTGCGTTATCTGTCAATATTCCTCAACCAGAAGTACCACTTTACTTGTTAGTTTTTTTTACGTTTTTTGCAATTTTCTCAAAAATGGCTCCGACGACTTTCTTTAAACATATCAACTACACATACAAAGAGCTACAACTTTTATTTGAAACATTTCTCTGGGAAAATTCATTTAAGGGCACTTTTGGGGGAGGGGTGGGGTTAGGTTTCATCTTAACTGCTATTTCAGTTTATTAGACAATTCTGTCATCTAAATAATGTTAATTAGAATTAAATATGTTGTTGAAATTCCGAGTTTGAAAAAAATCTGATAACCGGAAGTGCGTTTTTTTAACACTTTACTAAATGATTTATTTTCAGTTTTTCGGATTTTCTCTAAAATGGCTCCGACGATTTTCTTGAAACTTTTTATACAAAATAAAAATGCAAAGATCTACATCTTTTATTTAAGACATTTCTCTGGGAAAATTCATTTAAGGGCACTTTTAGAGGAGGGGAGGGGTTACACCTTCCTCTATAGTGTTATCATAGTTGATTATACAATTCTATCATCAACAAAATTAATTAGAAATAAATAAATGGCCAAAATTCCAAGGTTTAAGAAAATTAGTAAGTCGGAAGTGAGCCTTTTACAGAACAGCTTTTTCAATTTTCGACGAATTTCGTTATATTTGGTACACAAACTATAACATTTGTCAATTATAATTTTGAGAACAGGAGTAAGAGAAAGTTGTGTGAGTGTTTCACACCAGATTTTTTGTTTTGAATATTTATATAGCAATCTAAAGTACATGATTAGTAGTGAAAGTAGGCGGTGAGCTTATCCACAACAAAAAATAGAACATTCTTGTCAGAGTTAGAATATATCAAAATCTTAATAATTATTGCTATACGAAATGTCCTACATTATTATGGAACTAGAAAAAAAAAATTATGGCCACTCATTTTTCCATAACATTTCATATTCCCTTTCATTTATCTCCAAAATATATTATTTCATGTCCACGAGAAAATAAATTAAAAAATAAATCTCGACATTAAAAAAAGAATTAAATGTCATGAATCTAGAAAAGTCTTATATACCAAAACTAAAAACATAGAAATGTATATGTATATGCTACATTATGAACAAATGTGTATATGTACGTACATACATATCGGTAAAGTTTTATCAACAACCTTGGAAAAAATAAATAAATAAATAAATAAACAAGCTACCAACTAAACGAATATATATTCTCATATAGTCTGTTAAAAAGAACGTTATATATCATACTAACATGTATATATGTAGATATGTATATAGCACATCATTATTTATTAAAATAGATAAATTTTTATATTTATATGTACGTATATATCGAACCATGGTCTCCGTCCATTGGTTGTTTTCCTTTGTTAGATAAAAAGTTGTTTACATAAAAAAATGTTTGTATAACAAAAAATAATTTTTACTTTCTTTATTAGTAGTTAACAACTTTCTCTTAATGCAATTTATAGCCAATAATAAAGAGATGTCCAGGCAGCCATTATCAATTCCTGATAAAACTTCAAAATGGAGGTTAGATTAAACTAAAAGCACAGGGCTCCTTACAAAACCCCCTTTAAAATTTACTAGAAAATTGTTAAAAAAAAATATTTTTTTTTTTCAAGAACATTCTTTCCAATTTTAAAGAAATTCGTTGGAGCAATATTTTTGGGAAACAATTCGGAAAAACATATAGCCGTTTTACATTTGAAGACCGGGTATGATTTTTGTTTTAGAGGGTTCTGTGTTTTTCAATAGAATTAATGAATGAACTATATTTAACATTTTATACAATCCTTAATGAACAAATTGATCCATGATTAATAATTATCACTTTTTTTTTTTGGCGCATCGACTGCTGTGGTCATTAACGCCCCATATTTATGATACATCTTTCCAATCCGAATGGCCACTCGAGCTGGGATGACACCAGTACCTTATTTGGCAGCCACCACAATACTTTTTTGCTCAGCAAAGTAGGGTGGAGCCGCAATATCATCGTTGTAGATACAATGCTAACAACATTATTAACAATTTAAAAAGTTGTAGAATTTATGGCTGTTTTATATTATTGTTGGGTTACGCTAAGTATGTTCAAGAATGAACATGCAGCCTTAATTTTTTATAAAAAAAAAATTACATTTTATTTTCTTTCCTTACGTTTAGATATTGAGCATGTCATTTTCAAAGGAAATTTATTATTAAATTTTTATCTAAATCAGAAATAATTACAAATATATTAGAACACTTTTTTCTATATGATATACCAAAATTACAACATATTTTTGTTGTACCAACTTGTTAGTCCAACAAATTAGTTGTACCAACTTGTTTTTTTATGTTTTAGTTGTGTAGGCGTTGTTATACGATATAAACTAAACCAATGGCAAAGAAAGTGATGACAAAACATTTTAATTAGATAAGTAACAGTAAGTTACTAGTCAGAACATTACTAATTATAAGATTAAAGTAATCTTCGTTATTTCTATTAAAGGAACATTCCTTGTATGAACTGATTTTTATTGAATATGTATGCAATTAATTTAGTTTACAAAGTTAAGCACCACATGGTCACAATCTGTAATATTTCTTTTGAGCATTGAGATTTTGCTATTTTAGGTTTACTCCACTAGTTTCTGTTTTTTAATGCCTGTAAAGGAGTGAATATATTAGATTTTATTTGAGTTTTTATTTTTTATAAATTTTGAATTAAAGAAATAGTTACTTACTGTGTTATTGGGTTTCACCTCGCTTAACCCAAGATGGTGGGTAACTGATTTGAAAGAAATTTTTTGCCCTGTTGTGCACACAGATTGGTTATTCTGGAATGATGATGTTTTAAAATGATAATTATAAAATTTGATAAATTAAATAGGTGGAATAGAAGTTTTTATATTTTGTTATAATGGATTTGTTTTAATGGTTTTGTAATTTATTTTATGTGGTAGTATATTTGAAAATGTATAGATTCGGTTGGTAGTTTTATACAGTTGTGTATTAAGGTTATAGAGGAGCAGGTTTCTTTTCGGGGTTATTGCAAGTGTGATTTTAAAATGTTTAACTGATTTGAATAAATTTTTACCTGTGCACACTCCTTACGATCATTGACTATTATCACGTGGTGCTTAACTTTTTAAACTAAATTAATTGCATACATATTCAATAAAAACCAGTTCATACAAGGAATGTTCCTTTAATAGAAATAACGAAGATTACTTTAATCTTATAATTAATAATGTTCTGACTAGTAACTTACTGTTACTTATCTAATTAAAAATTTTTTTCATCACTTTCTTTGTCCCTGGTTTAGTTTATATCGCCTACGCAACTAACACATAAAAAAATAGGTTGGTACAAACAATTATAACATTATAAATATCGATAATAGATAACAATTAAATAACAATTCTTAACGAGCAATTAATTTAACGCGAATTTAAGAGCAGTTACACAATACAAGAGTCTTTCCTTATGCACTCACACACACACACAAACATATAATATATATATTATGAATATGATTACAATGTAATCCAGAAAACAGCCTTACATCAAACCCGCACTTGAAATGTGGGTCCCTGATATCCCAGAATCTCCTAAAATAAAGTTTCACCAAAAAAATACTTTACATAAAAAAATGATAGTATGATAGCTTTGAAATTAGCTTTCCATGTTCCAAGAAAACTTGGGGTCGTTGCTGATAAAATTCCTCCCCCCTCCCCAAATCGTCCCTAAACCTATCCTCCTGTAGTTACACTACCTAATAATCGACTTTCTTCAAATTTGGAATTCTAGAAAAAATTTTAAATTGACCTTTATATTATATACTCGTAGACAGTGTCGTTTATTGTGCTTGCCACTTTAGTGGAAAGCATTAAAAATTCAATCTTTCCCAAAACTGAGAAATTAATTTTCCACCAAAATAATGTTTTAAATAAAAGTGATACTTCTATACCTTGCGTAGTTAATACACGAATTTCAAAGCAAATGTTGTGTCCATTGAAAAACGCAAGAAGAAAAAAAAACTGAGAAAATCCATTCAGTAAAATGATACAATTGCCGGTTGACCGTTTTGTAACCAAAACCTTATTGTCTAAGTTCTTTGGTAAACACCTAAACGAAATATTTAGTTTCTAGGTTCCGTTTTTTAGTTAAGCTCAATAAATACACTCACAAAACAATTGCTAAAAATTAGTTTTTCGTACTCAGCGAATCTCAAGTATTTCCAGTAAAAATTCAATTACACAAAATTGACCACGATCTTAATACTTTTTCTTATAGTTGAAAGAGAAAAATTAACAAAAAAAAAAAGAAAAGTTATGGTAAATAAAACAAGAAATCAATAAATCATTAAGTGAAAATAGTGTTTAAAAAAAATATATATAAAGGCCAGATAATCTTGTACTTCATCAACATCATCATTACAATCTTTTATTTTATGATCAAATCCTTCATCATTTAAAATAAGTTTCTGTTTAAGACATAAACATCCGCCACTCACTTTTAAAATCAATGAACTTTATACTTTCTAAAACATGAAGTGTATATATATATATATATATATCTTGTGTTCGAAACCTTTTTACCAAAGTTTTCACCTTCTGCAAAAGATTAAAAGTTTTCCAGTTAAAGTCAGAAAGGGGTTCTTCTATCGCTGCTGTCAGGTGGCATTTTTTTTTTCTCTCTCTCTCTATCTAACTCTCTATAGTTCCTTTTTCTTTACTTTTACAAAGAAATAATTTGTTTCCAAAAATTTTGTATTAAAATTTCAAAGTCACTTTTTAAAACAGATAGATAAAAATGAAGGCAAAAAAAAAAATGAATATTTATTTCAATTTTTTAAAGAAGGAAGTTCTTAGATTTTGAAAATTCTTAAACAGGGAAAAAATACGTACGTACTAAGTAGGTGTATTGAAAAGAACTTTAACTATAATATCGTAATAAAACATGGAATTAGGCATCTTGGAATTAGATGATTGTCCTAGAGGTATTTAATGTGTAGTGGAAGAAAGAAATAAAAGAAAATAATAGTTTTGAAAAATAGTTTAGAGTATCACAAATCTAATTTTGTTAATATTTTAAATATATCTTAGTGCAGTGAAAAGAGTCAAGTACTGTAGAGAGAACATTCCTTCGGACAGTCTGCCTTCTGCCTTTCAAAGAATACAGTCTGCTTCTGCTTTCAAACAAGAGAGTCTGCATTCTGTTTCCAAAGCCAGAACACTTGCTTCAGGAATCGCTCTCTTAAACTCATGCGTAATTTGCCTTTATTCTAGATAAACATAATTTTATTAAGATACAGTTGTGATATTGTAATGTACTTAAATTCGCTTAGAGAATAATATATTTATTTTAAAAACAGTGGTGATTTCTTGATTATTACTAATGCTTTACTCTCTTAAGCATGTATACTCACAAGCCCTTTACTAAACCGCTCGTGCTAACTACAAACATACAACAATTCACACCAATAACATTTCAAATGTAATTTTTACCCTCAGGGCAATTAGTTATTTGAATAAAATATAACGAGTAATAAAAGTCTTCGTTTTTCACCTTAAAATTCAAAAATGCTTTGTTTACTCACCTACTAAAATTATTCCTTGAAATATAGGGTAATCATTTTTCTACAACTTGAATCAGATCTGTAAGCGAGCTTATCGAAGTCCTTCCATTACGTCGGTCGAGCTATCTTTGGAGGCAGAAAAATCTCCAAACATCCCGTTTTCACCTCCTCCATATTTATAAATTTTTCACTATGTAAAAAGTGGGCCATGGAGAGGAAGAGATGGTAATCAGAGGGAACCAAATCTGGGTTCATTTAAAGGTTTTTTTTGGGGTTGGGGTTGATGGAGCGTGGAGTGGTTAATGCTTTCGTCTAAAAAGTCTTTTTATTAAGTTTAGAATTTCCCAATAGTACATTAAAGACAACTAAACATTTATTAATAATTATATGAGTTTGAAGAAAATTTGTATGAGAGTTTGTAATACCAGCTCTTTTTTTTAAATTACTTTTTATGAAATGAAAAGATGGCTACAAATTTTTGTGAAAAGTCTTATTCTATTTCTTTTGTAAGTATATATGCTTAAGAGAGTAAAGCATTAGTAATAATCAAGAAATCACCACTGTTTTTAAAATAAATATATTATTCTCTAAGCGAATTTAAGGCTTTTTTAGAATTGAATAATATTCAAAGTCAAATCATTCTGGTAGTTTTTTTTTTTTAACTAGTTAAAACCGCAATTTTAACGGGGCTATTATTAATTTTACTACATAATAATAATAATAATAATAGATGACCCATAAATGTTGAAAAACTCTCCATTGTATATTTTACAATATAATAAATTTTATATAATTAATATTTTATTACAAAATTTAAAAGCATAATATACTTGGTACTTTATTAGTGAAAAAACATTGCAACATTATTATATTTCCACATGGTACATAATTTGGAAAATTTTCATAACCAGCAAAATGTTAAAAGTTTATTAATTTTCAAGTAAGACCTGGCCAGCTAACAGACACTGTGCACATCTCGCAAGGGGCTTTATAGTCTAAGCAAGGGTCTCTACTTATGAATTCTATTTTATATTTACTAACCATTAATGGTATCCTTTCACTCACTCTCACTCTCTCTCTCTCTGTATAAATATATATGTACATATCTATTATATACGATAAATTTATTTATATACTCTAATTAGTATATTATTAACTAGGGGCACCAAACTTAGGCTTTACAAGACCCTTATTCGGCCTGTATTGGCACACGCCTCAGAAACGTGGGCCATTTTTCAAAGACCGACGAACACCGTCTGCAGATGTTTGAGAGGAAGCTACTGCGCAAAATCTATGGCCCCAGTACGTGAAGATACGATCTGGCGACGTAGAAAGAATAGAGAACTGGATGTTTTTACGAAGGAGCCCCCAGTAGTAGCTTGGATCAGGTTAAACAAACTGAGATGGGCGGGCCATTTGGCAAGGCTGAGTGCCGACGAAATTCCTTCCAAACTGCTGCGCGTGACCCCGGATAGGAAGAGCCAGATTGCGTTGGCGTGATGGAATTGCCCAGGACGCGAGGAATATCCTCGGATTGCGGAACTGGATAGCGGCTGCTAAAAACAGGGACGACTGGCGGAAACATATTGAGGAGGCCAAGACCCCAAAACACTGGGTTGTAGAGCCAGGAAAGAAGAAGAAGAATTAGTATATTATATAAATCATGATTGACTTTATACACTTTGAAGTCAAGTTGACGATTAAATAGCATTAATATTGACTTCAACTTGTGTCATTAACGTTATCAATTTTAATGTAATAGAAGACAGGAAAAAAGAAGTTAATACCAGTTGAGTAAAGATGTACTACAGATGGGAAAAAGATGAAATGATGGAAGAACACTTTATCTGGGTCACTAATATTACTAAAAGAAGAGGCCAAGACCCCACACGTGGGGGGAGAACACTGGGTTGTAGAGCCAGGAAAGAAGAAGAAGAATTAGTATATTATATAAATCATGATTGACTTTATACACTTTGAAGTCAAGTTGACGATTAAATAGCATTAATATTGACTTCAACTTGTGTCATTAACGTTATCAATTTTAATGTAATAGAAGACAGGAAAAAAGAAGTTAATACCAGTTGAGTAAAGATGTACTACAGATGGGAAAAAGATGAAATGATGGAAGAACACTTTATCTGGGTCACTAATATTACCAAAAGAAGACGTTCAAGAGAGAAACTTAGAAGAAGAAGGATCATATTTTGGAAGAACTTTTGTCTGATAATGTTCATTTAAAAAAAAAAAAAAGTGAAAATCTGGTTAGACAGATGGAGATACGAATAACATACGAAAAGTGAAAAAAATTCCGTAATTAAAGGAAAGGTCATTTGGTCATTAAAAGTATGAAGAAGAAGCAATGGCGACAAGATTAAAGTCAGGGTTGAGACATGTTGTAATGAAGATGGCTATTTCTGTCATAGAGGAATTGGATAGAATATTTTGCAGAATGGAACCAAACATTTATCAACTGTTAATTAAAACATAAAATTCCGTAAAAAGAATACAATTAAGGGCAAAATGGAGAGAAAATCAGGTCACAGATTTACTGATATATTTTGTGGTTAAGAAGTGTTCAGAATGAAGGAGGAATCTTAAGATTTCTTCGGATAACCCTACCAGGATTGAGGCAGGCCAAGACTCTTCTAGGTACTTACGTCCGCAAGATATCTGAGGCGTACAGCAAAAATAAGCTCCATTTGGTAACAAGTTTCCTCATTGAGAGTACTGTTGCCTTTTAAGGCAACGCTATACACTCAGTGAAGATGAAAAAGCCAGGAATCCCTATGTAGTGGAATCAGATGTCTTGAAGAGGGTTATGATGCGATGAATGGTTGGGAGTTAGTTTGGGAGAATTTTTAGAGAGTTGTTACTCGAAATGCGAACTACTAATTTACGAAAATAGATATATATATTTTAACAATAATTTAAACGTTTGAAAAGATATAACTACAATTAATTTAAAATGATTTAAATGGTAACTAGAATGCACAACTATAATGACTGATGAATAAATATATGTTTAAAACCTTAGATAGGGACGCGCTCGCTATGTATGAACTGATGTCGTATATGACTGGTAGAACCCTGATGAAACGCTGATAAAATACTGAAGAATACTCATCCCCTCCTCCTGTGGAGAGACGTTTATATTGGCATCACTCATACATTGACAAGTGTGTAATTACGGGTCACACTAAAACATTTCTTGCCGTGTGTTGA